>NQII01013697.1:22215-43549 GCA_002778355.1 Clitarchus hookeri
GCACGTGTCGGACGATGCCGCTGGTCGTCGGCAGGTTTCCTCGGGAATTCCCCGCTTCCCCTGCACTGGCTTACCGACGCCGCTCCATACACACTTAGCTTCACCCTCGTCGGCTTTCAAGAACCCCGTTTTTAAGAAACGCCTTAACTCCCCCCCCCCCAGGGACCCTTCCGTCTTGCAAGAAAAAAACCACCCCGCCATTTCATCTCTGTGTACCTGCGGGAAAAAAACAAACCGACACTACTCATATAATTTCAAGTATACATAGAACTTTGTAGTCTATCTTAGAGCTTAGTGAAAGCACGAAACCTTCCTGTCCCTGCTTGTTACCTATTCGCGTTGATATGGGCAGGTGTTGTCTTGCGCCCCAATCTGGGACAGAGGTTGGTCGGAGTACCTGCTCGATGCCACCTTCTACCTCCTGCCTAGTCATACGTTGACCATTAGTGGGTCTACCTAGTCGTGTACTTGCACCAATGGACGTTGCAGTCCTTGGTTGGTCGCCCATCCATGTACGTCCAGCGCTGTTGAACCTCTGCGTTCACAAGGTTACCAGTTCTGCAGCGCCGAATGGCCGCCTCGGCTTGCGTCCAGATACTTCTCTGCCGGTTGTTGATAAGGTTCGCCAGCTTCCAGTGGGGCAGAGTAGTGAAATACACACAGACGAAATGTCGTGATGGTTCGTTTGATGAGGGCGTACCCATTCGCTGATTGGCTGTGCAAGGCTCTGGAAACGAGCCTGGGTCTGATTGGATATTGTTTGCTACGGAAAAATACCCCATTGGTTTAGGCCTGCCGGCCGATGAGTAAACTACCAGGCGCTACTTTGGCGAATGGCGTTCCGGCATTTTGCTTGCACGTGTGACTACAGTTTGCGATATAATTATATATTTCATATATATATTCTTAACCCGTTCAGTCACCGATGAAGGGCATTTATGGTTCTAACTGTACACAACTACAAACAAGTGGCCGGTGTTTTCAGCACCTTCCTTGTGAGAAATATGATTTCTTTAGGTTTTCGCATCCCTCATTTGTGAATGGTTAATGCCGACAACAACGAACACGCTCTACACAAAAACAGCGCTCGTAAAATATATATAAATTGCGGAATTTAAGGTCGTAAATTAATTTGTGATGAATGGATTATGCACTGTGTCCCGGATTTGTCCAGTCAGAACTCTGAAATACTATCATTATTGACTTACTTTATGCACCATCGTCAGAATATTCGTCCGCTGTTTCTTCCAGCGCCGATTCTTCATTACATCGCGAAGTATTCATTACTATTATACGAAACTAAATACCGTATATGTCAACAAAAGTCGTTCCAATCTTCCTTTAAAAATAATCTCATAGCAAAGTGAACTCTTTCAGGTTTTCAGGGGTTTTAATTAAGTTTCAGTTGAATGACAATATAAGCTAACGGTTATAAATGAGAGTGATGTCCATTGAAGAGCAAAGAAGCTGTTATAACTAGATCAAATTCTACTTCTTTCCACTTCAAAATCACGCTATCAAAACCAGCGCTAAAAAAGATTTCCGGCATGCGTTTTAATTATTTCCGTACTCTTTGACTACTAGGGAGCATAAAACAAAAGCTAATGTTTTCACGGCTCGCTCTGGTGAACACGGCTGAACAAAAAGAACAGAATAGCAGAGCATGTTCACTAATTTTCCACCTAGCACATATAAGGCCGAAATTACTCAGGTCTCACGCATCATTCAAGACTTGATTCATCTTTCATGATAAACATTTTTTTTACAGTTTGATGAATAAGTGAGAAACTGCAAAAAAAGTGTAAGAATTATACAGAAATATATAACACACAAAAGAATTATTTTTAAACACAGTAAAAATGGGAATTTAAATCTAAGGTAATAGAAAAACAATAAATATTGATATTCTTCTATAGAAAAATGTATACTAACAAAATCAGCATTAAGAGTATGAAATTGTTCTGTAGGCCTCAAAGGTGGTTTAATATATCAATCTAAGACGGTAATTGATCACGGAATAAAGAAACTTAGTGATACGCTCTTTAGAATATTAAAGTAGAATAAAAATGTACGTATTTTGTTAATCATACATGTAAGTCAGATTAAACAACTGAATTTTAAAATGTAACTTGCAACCAGTTATTCACATAATTGTCCTTAAATTACCACTAAAAACAGCACATCCATCCTCTGCTTATTGGGGATTCGAACCTGAAATGTCATAATTGGAAAGGCAATGCCCTAGCGACTTTCCGGAAACTTTCCCAAGGCCTATTATGCGAGTGGTCTGGCTGATCTTTGCAGAGACTTTGGACAGTTCCCCATAAGGCTTGGCGCGTTCATAACCACCCCGAAGAGCGCAAATTTACACACACAAATTATCAGGGATCACAACCCACAGCCCTTAGTACCGGAAGCTGGTGTGTAGCCAAAAAACTGTAGGCCAATACCTCCTCCACTTGTGTTTTTCTGGGTTGTGTTAGTGCGTTCATGAAGTATTGCGTTATNAAAAACTGTAGGCCAATACCTCCTCCACTTGTGTTTTTCTGGGTTGTGTTAGTGCGTTCATGAAGTATTGCGTTATTAAGAAACGCTTTCTATTGCTCGCCCCAGCGAGGTAGTAAGCAGGAAGTTCTGTAGATCACTGAACGTAATTTATTATGACTTGATGTACGTGAGTTTCGTATATTCATTTAGCTCAGTCCTTTACACACTCAAGCAACAAGGTTTATTCATCTACTGCTGTAATTGTGCGAGAGGTTTATATTCAACTTGGTTGAACGTAGTGATGAACAGTTTATATCTTCTTGTGTATTACTGGCCAGAGTGTTAAACAGGGCGTGTCGTAACTTCTGTCGTCCAATCATAACTTCAGCACTTAATTATACATACTTTTGTGAAATTAACGTATCTCTGATTAAAAGTGATTCTGATTGATCTGCGCGGCGACTGGCTCATCTCGCACGTGCCGAAGGCCACGACTAGCCTGCAGCGGTCCGCGCCGATCGGCAGCGACTGTACCTGAGACGCGCGAGTAATTATGCGAGCGCTGTAATTTGGCAAGGAGTTCCAGACGACTGGGGCCGGATGGCTCCGGAACGTAATTTCCTGTTTTCCGATCGNGGGGCCGGATGGCTCCGGAACGTAATTTCCTGTTTTCCGATCGCTAAAATGCGTCTTCATTTGTTTGCGCGCGCCTGCTCCTCGTCCCTCGGGGGAAAGGAAAGAAAAATACAAGCCCAGTGAAATTCACTGTACGCGACTTGCTGCTGGTGCCCTGGGTCATTCTTGCCAACTTACTGCGGGGGGAAATAACTATGGAAGTTTAATAGTTTTACGAAATTACATTAATCCCCGTCAAAAGAAAAAATTGCCAAGGAAATACTTTATTAATTTTTAAGTATAAAGTGTCATGTGTCATTATTCACACTATAGGAATTAAAATAATTAACTGCCGAAGAAAAAATACGAAGTATTTTCAGTGCTTCACGCAAATGAAATTTAATATGTCTGTTAAAATTTCCTTCTGTGTTGGATTTAATTAGAGTTCTTTTTACAAGTAAAGACTTTTTGCCGTACCTTTGATCTCAATATTCTTCTAACAAGTATTAAGTTAAAGATATATAGTCACAAACACACACACACACATATATATATATATATATATATATATATATATATATACACTATTCGCGATATCTTCACCCTTTTTTAATCGAAGCTATAAAAACTCAAACCATCTATGAGATGTTTGCTTGTCTTCTAAACATGTCGTCTATTACAACGGTTTTATATTTAAGTTTGCACTAAAATATCCTATTTTTGGTGAAATTGGAATTTTAGTTATAATTTATTTATAAACTATAATATTTAGTTTATAATTAATGTGAATAAAAACAGAGAGAAGAAAGGTGCGTTGGTAATGCCTAGTTAGAAATAGTTCACATGCTAAATATTATTAAACAGAGTGCGCACAAATGCAGTGCGTTGTCCTGTCGGTGTGAATTTATAGACTTGGTTAAGCTTAGTTTGCATGAGGCGGGGAATAACCTCGAAATAGAAGTTTAGCAGGGCTTTATAGAAATAGGAAATAACCAGGAATTGACTATAGAGTGTATATACACACGTATGCCTACATAATTTCACGGAAAATAACTTGGCGAGAGCTGCGGAACATACTTTCTTTTTGTGCTGCTTTTAAAAAGTTACATTACCATTTAATGTCAAAATCACAATGTTACGGTTTTTCAAAGCACGGATGAAAACTGACCTGAGGAAAAGAAATAATTTACATTTAAGAAAACATTTCTATGACCCACCTTAAGGTACGAATATATTATGTATTTTGTTGTTTTGTTTTGCATCTTTGAACATAAACATTTTTCAAGTCCAGTTTATTGGCGTAGCTGTCATGATATTTATTTTTTATTTTTTTACCATTAACAGAAAAAAATTTGTGTTAAATAATATTCCAGCTTAAACTTTTCAATCCCGTATGTCCACTATAGCGGACATGTAGCAGAGGTAGTAAATATATGCCAAGATCTGTACAAAGCAAAGATCATGGCTCAACGCAGTCAGTTTATTCTTTATGGGTAATGTGATTTGTGGATATCACTACTTCTCTGCTCTGAGTGGTTTCTCTTTAGCACAAAGCACATATTGCTTTGGATGCGTGAATGAAGCAAGTGTTGAGTTAAGATAAGTTTTTTGTACAATACGCACTGAATGATTCTTTTGATTGTAACACTTGAACCCATTAATCAATGTGTAACTAACAGAGTTAAAAGGCTTTTATCAAATTTAGTTTTAATTTATTTGTGCATTAAAAAAAAATATTATATAGTACTTGAAACTTAAATTATGCATAAAGTTTAGAAAGTATATTTTATTTTCAGTGCTCTGATACACGTAATGTTTAAGCAGAATAGTTCTAGGAAGAAATATACAGGATGAGTCATTAATATGTGCTAACCCGGAGTGAGCGAAATTGTTAGGACACATAAATACGGAAACATATATACGACGCAGGGCCTAAAGTGATTTCTGAGGGTGGTAGAAGCCTTGGAACTTTGTTGTGCAACGATAATTTGGAAACCACTTTTTTGATTAAGCAAAGAAAATTGGCATATACGCAAACGTTTACAAGGCAGGTTACCACACAAAACGGCATTATGGAGAGTACACCCCTTCATGCTTAAAATAGGGGTTGGCCTCCTCCATTTGCTTAGAACTTTGTAACCTGGCGCTTGAAGCAATTTGACGTAACATGTTAGTCATCAGCATCAAAAAAGCAATAAAAAAGTTCGCCGTTGTAATATCCGCTAATCCCGGCCGTTAAAGCAGAAACTACATTTTTAGTTGGACGGCAGATTAATGGTTGCCTAAGACATAGGCAGCCTGTATAACTCACTGTGGTACAAGACATATCAACAGAAAACCTGGTTCATGATTTTGTCCTAACGCAGGTAAATGACCCCTTAGTAAATAGTGGTAGTGTGGGGTAGTAAAAAAAAACTAAAACCAGTATAGAGTATTAGTTATTTATTAGGCATGCGAAGAGTTTACAAGGTTACATCACATGGTCAAAGTGTGAGCCACCCATCTCCATAAATGCACAAATGCGATGCTCATATGGCTGGTGCACATACTGCAGCCTTCCAGGATGAGCCTATACGGTACGGCATGCATCTTGAATACATTGCCACGGATCCTCTGCATTGTCCACGTCAGTTGCATACACCTGTGCCTTCAAGTGACCCCACGAGTAGAAGTCGACTTGGTTTAGGTCCGGTGACCTGGGTGGCCAACCCACTGGCACACCTCGGCCAGTCCATCGCGCTGAGTACCGCGCATCCGTGCACCGCCATGATGTGTGACTTAAGTGTGCTGGTGCGCCATCGTGCCCGCACCACATGACTTCCCGCAGATGCAGCACATCTTCAAGTAGTCGTGGCAGGTCGTCGTCCAAACACTGATGAACTGAAGTGAATGCAGCTGCAACTGGAAAATGTTGAGCTGGAGACTTTTCGGTGCATCGACGACGTGCAGCTGATGCATTACACATCGTTTCACCATACGTGAGATGCA
This sequence comes from Clitarchus hookeri, assembly GCA_002778355.1. Classification (NCBI taxonomy): domain Eukaryota; kingdom Metazoa; phylum Arthropoda; class Insecta; order Phasmatodea; family Phasmatidae; genus Clitarchus; species Clitarchus hookeri. The sequence goes on from NQII01013697.1 coordinate 28,306, forward strand.
CGCACGTTAGCTCCTCATTACTCCACTACGTCACTCGCGTTGTGAGGAACTGTCTGCTGTGTAAACTACCAACGCAACACTAGAAGGCAGGCAACCTCGTCGCCGCTTGGTACGATAACAGGAACCAATACAATGGAGCACTTGACCGCAGTAACTTCTCAGCCTTCCGCAATCTTATGAACCTGTTGCCTTAGAACAGGGAAATTAGCCAGAGTATCAGTTCACACGTCTTGCGTGACAGTGGTACAGGCTGCCTACGTCCCAGGCAACCATTTATTAGCATTCCAATTGAACAATTTATTTCTGAGGGAACGGTAGGGATCAGCGGATATCACCAAGGCGAACTTTTTTATTCCTTTTTTAATGCTGATTACTAACATGCCATATTAAATTGTTTCAAGGGCATGGTTGTAAAGTTCTAAGCAAGTGGAGATAGCCAACCCCTATTTAATGTTTGAAGAAGTGTACTCTCTGTAACGCCGTTCTGTGTGGTAACATGCATTGTAAACGTTTGCTTGTATGCCAATTGTCGTTGCATAATCGCAAGTAGTTTCCAGTTTATCGCTGCATAATACATTTCCGATAGCAACGTTCCAGGGCTTCTACCACTCTCATAAATAATTTTAGAACCTGTGTCGTATATATGTTTCCGTATATATTTGTGCAAATGATTCCGCTCACACTGGGCCAGTATATTTTAACGACTCAGCCTGTATAATTATTATTTTTGCTATCCAACGCTCTAAGGCAACAGCAAGAAAAAATAATAATTTTGGGGTGTGAATTTTACTTCTGTTACGTCAGCATTTTATAGTGCTTACTTTTTCCACCATATATAATGCGTTGACAACCGGCCATGAGAGATCTTCTATGGAGTTCACAGCATGAATAACACTATGAACAAACACGAACATTTTAAATTCTGGTCTCGCTGCTGACTTTATAAAGGCGATAAACACATGTACGAGGGTTATTCGGAAAGTAAGGTCCGATTTTTTATAAAACACAAACCATCACAGATAAATATAAAAAAAAAGTTTATTTAATTCCTTACATGTTTCTCTATTTTTCTACATAGTTTCTATATTTGTTTAAACAATTGTCATAACGTTCTTGAAGCTTTTGTATGCCTAAGTCATAGACGTCTGCCGCCTGTTAGGATAACCAGTCTGTAACTGCTTCTTTCACCTCGTCATCTGTGGCGAAGCGCTTGCCTAGTCTTGGTTAGGAATACGCATCAGAAGTTAGTTTATTCGGTAATACACCAAAGTATAGTTTTCCATTGAAAATAGTAATTTAATATAAGTTCTAAATTAATGAAGATGGTTTAAAACGACGCCAACATACATTTTGTAATTTTTTTGGGAGAAGTAATTAAAATTACAACTTATGTTCGATCTTAAATAAGACTCATTTAATCGGGAAATAACAGACATATAAACACACTTCTGAAATAAAATTATACACTTGTGAAACAGAAAAAATTTAACGAGCGTAATTGGTTATGTAGATAAATGGTGATGGCAAACAGTTGCTTATGTTACGTTATAGCATGATGGCGATTTCAAGACGTATCGAGCACTGGAAGCATCGTGTCGCACTGTCCGTGACGGACTACGAGCAAACGCCAACTGTCGGGAGTCGCTGCAATCTTGCTAGAAGTGCGCGTGACAGTACTTCAGATTGAACGCATTAACTCGAGTTGCGGGTTTCTGGAAGACGACAAAGAAAACTCACTGAAGGAAAGTGTTATAAAAGGTTTTTAACACCCGGAGTGCTGAACGCAATATTACGTCGCCTGAATTTAACTGAGTTGCGTGGAGTGTGCCGTAACATTACGACATCCGTATTANGGGGGGGAGAATAAGTTAGAATTCGCCAGCAGTTTTCATAAAGTCCTCTGTGGCGTAAAATTATGTCAGCACCATTCAAAATGGAAATTACCCAAAATTAAAAGATTTATTGTCTATTATTCTACGTATAGGAAAATGCATTTTATTAGTGTAATTTCAACTCGGCATTACATTGGCAGAGAGTCGGCCAGTAATCAACGTCTTACAGTACACTAAGTGTGTTCGGCGTTGCGTGTACCAATAGGAGGTTGTATATGGAATACAGAGACCAACAGAAGTGATGATCATGCAGTCGTGAATATAGCCGACACACTTCTGTCTCGTCTGAATTGTCAGTAAATGTAAGTGTTTAACCAAATCAGCCAGCCAATAGTTTGCCAATTATGCATTTGCATCGAGTTATTCCTTACGTCGTATGTCTGCATATTTTCCTGCATCCGAGGTATCTTTAGTCTGTTCGCGATAAACTGTGAGCACTTCAGTGAGCCTTCAAGATCTACTCGTGCGCACATTGCGCATTATTCCACCATACCTAATATTAACTCTGTCATTGGCCTGGTAACTTTTATTCTTACGTCAAACCAGTGAAACGGTGAAATTTATAAAAAAAAAATGATATTTCACAATTCTTACACTTGTATCCATTAAACAAACAGAAAACAAAAGAAATAATTTCAGTATCCAGCAATATTTACCCAAATACAACGTTAATACGTGGAACTACTTTCCCTCAGTCATTGCCAACTTGACTGGTAGCATGGCAGTCAGTGTACCCGTTAAAAATATACAGTATACAAGTAGGGCGAGCAACATTTTCCAAAGATTGGCTTCAGTACAGCTCAATTATTAGTGAACAACAACATATAAGCAGGATTAATGTGTACAAGAAAGTGTTATTAAGCAAAGTATGTATTGTTACGTGTCGCTGTCTCTCTCGCNTATAAGCAGGATTAATGTGTACAAGAAAGTGTTATTAAGCAAAGTATGTATTGTTACGTGTCGCTGTCTCTCTCGCGCCGACCTGCTCGCGTGAGCGAAGGAATGTTTGACTATAATCAACATAGAGACATCTAGAAGGGCTTAAATTAGAATTGAGATAAACATTTAATACTGCACTCGCTGATAATAATAAGATTAATAAATAGTGGATATAGATAATTTAATGTTTTCTATAACAGCTGTGTGAATAAATTAAAACCAAATTTATTTCCTTTATTTTTATTAATACTTCCATCTCTCACGAACTCGAACTGGCGACTTGAAACGGTATGATGGTAATTTTGAACACTGCCTCTTTATAAAATTCCTTAAAGTGTTTCTGTTGATGACAGTAACAAAAAGTCGCTAGCTGCTGTAAATGTATCCCACTATCTTTTAACAACCAAAAAAGTGTTCTTTTGTGAACGTTTTTATTCTGTAAGTAACTCAACTACCTACTCATTAATATCTTTACGGTGGCGTCTACCTGAGTTGCCATAAAGAAAGGCATTTTATTTATAAACTGATCAATATTTCTGAATAGTTTCTGCTCATGTTTAGCTTCCAGCAAGTTTTCACTTAGTGTTCTTTCTGTCGAGCGGCCTTCAGCAGACACTATTAGAGATTGAAAATTGCCCAACTGGACGTTTTCACAATCATTTTAAGCACTAAAATTCTGGTACAAAATGTTAAAATATGCGTAGGAGTGAGCACCACACCCTTGTCATTATTACCGAACTGGAAAAAGATAGCGTCACTTCAGAAAGTTCCATAGAGGCACATTGTAGACGAAAATGTTGTTTTCCGGTTCAGGCTTAAGAGCGGATTAGGCATCCTATGTGCGTGCTTGGGTCGCCCTTATACGCCCGCGCACTCAGAGTCCTCGAACAAGTAAAATACATCCAGCCAGGCGGCACCCTTAACGGAAATTTGTTTTCTGCTTGGTTAACTTTTTTTTTCCCGACATATGAAAACGTGTACCGTGAAAGATTACGCGCACGTAAATCATGCGCGTGGAAGAAACGGCGATGTTTAATGCGGGTGTTTGTGAGAAGTGTAAGTGCCCGGCGAGATTAATAAAAGTTGGAATATCTTGGGAAGGGTTTTTTTATTACGAAACACATAGAAGGAGGAAAAGCTTCTCGCGAAGGGAGGAAGAGTCGAGGGGGATGAAGTCTCTCCAGAGACTAGCTGCTCGTTATAATTAATTTCGAGGATAATAAAATGCCGAGACACGGAGCGCTCTCATTAAAACAAGCTTCGCGCCGGCCCGGGGATTAATAAAAGTTAACACAACTGAAGAAACGAAATGTCAATAGCCGCGAAATGAAACCGGCTGGTGGACGGGGGTTATGAAACACAAGTGCAGCGGCGTCGAACACCCATTCCTGGTACTGCTAGGCAAGCTCAAGTGAAAGCCCGGGGAATACAGGCTGTTTCTAAATCTCACCGACAAACGTCGACTGCAGGGTATTCACGAAAAGAGAAGGCGAATACATAATACGACCTACTGACTAAAGCGCATTCTTAGGGCGGTACGTGTATTTGAAGTTGGGCCTGAATAACTAGTTTATTGCAACTACTGTATGTGAGGTGGAGCGCTGGAGAATGTGTGAAGCCAATTATGCTACGGCGTTATGGAGATCCAGTCGAAAAAAGGGCGTTAACCGCGATTATTTCCGAGAAATAATCTGATGAAAGCGACAGACAGTTGTTGTGGTGCTTACAGATCTTTGTCCCGTTACACATTATCCAGACACTCAATGTTCCATCTTAAAAGTTGTCTCCAATATTGGTAATAAACTAGTGGTTCGGGTCCAACTTCGAAGATGTATACCGCCCTTATGATACACTTCACATCATTTATTTTTTCTCCTTTTTTTCTTGATTAACCCGCAGCCGAAGTTTGTCGGTCTAATTAAGATACACCCTGTATAGTCTGCCTTACGAACGAGGGCACTTTTTTTGACAGTTCTGAAAGTATCAATGTGTACAGTTATTTCCATGGCAAGAAACTTTCTGTTGACATGCTGGGAAGGTTGACAGTCAGCAGAGAGTGTTGCTGTTGACATGCTGGGCAAGTTGACAGTCAGCAGAGAGTGTTGCTGTTGACATGCTGGGCAAGTTGACAGTCAGCAGAGAGTGTTGCTGTTGACATGCTGGGCAAGTTGACAGTCAGCAGAGAGTGTTGCTGTTGACATGCTGGGCAAGTTGACAGTCAGCAGAGAGTGTTGCTGTTGACATGCTGGGCAAGTTGACAGTCAGCAGAGAGTGTTGCTGTTGACATGCTGGGCAAGTTGACAGTCAGCAGAGAGTGTTGCTGTTGACATGCTGGGCAAGTTGACAGTCAGCAGAGAGTGTTGCTGTTGACATGCTGGGCAAGTTGACAGTCAGCAGAGAGTGTTGCTGTTGACATGCTGGGCAAGTTGACAGTCAGCAGAGAGTGTTGCTGTTGACATGCTGGGCAAGTTGACAGTCAGCAGAGAGTGTTGCTGTTGACATGCTGGGCAAGTTGACAGTCAGCAGAGAGTGTTGCTGTTGACATGCTGGGCAAGTTGACAGTCAGCAGAGAGTGTTGCTGTTGACATGCTGGGCAAGTTGACAGTCAGCAGAGAGTGTTGCTGTTGACATGCTGGGCAAGTTGACAGTCAGCAGAGAGTGTTGCTGTTGACATGCTGGGCAAGTTGACAGTCAGCAGAGAGTGTTGCTGTTGACATGCTGGGCAAGTTGACAGTCAGCAGAGAGTGTTGCTGTTGACATGCTGGGCAAGTTGACAGTCAGCAGAGAGTGTTGCTGTTGACATGCTGGGCAAGTTGACAGTCAGCAGAGAGTGTTGCTGTTGACATGCTGGGCAGGTTGACAGTCAGCAGAGAGTGTTGCTGTTGACATGCTGGGCAGGTTGACAGTCAGCAGGAGGGAGACACCGCTGTATCCATGGAAACTGAATGCATGAGTGACATGCATTTTGTGTAACTTATGGAAATAAACAGCAGTGATGAGGACTTTAATTCACATTAGATATTGCGCTCGCTGTGAATAACAAGTGTTAATAGTAAAGACTGGTAGTTAAATAATGTAAATATTAGATGTGTGTACTTTATAGCGTTATAAATAAATTATAAAAAAATTAACTTAGTTATATTACAACTTCCATCCCTCACGACCCGGAGACGCCCATAGCCACTGGTAACAACTTTCTGTACAGTCCAATCACTGTTACTTCACACTTTTCTGAAGCCCTGCTACATTTATACTTTTGGTTAACGATTACGTATCCTTCCGCTACACGTAAACATAAACACTGCCACGTGACCTTTACGTTTTAATTGTCAAATGCTTTGTTTACTGTTTACTGCTGTTCAAGGAATTCTGTCATATTTGAAAAAACCATTAAGTACGAATATTTACAATTTAGGCCAATAACCATATTTATCTCAGCTTAATGACTTTTTAACAATGTCTGTATTGACGATAGTTCTTACGGTTATTATTTTACATAGTTAATATATATGTTATACACGTTATGGCATATTACATATAATACACTTTAATATTTTGCCACGACTGTGTTTAACCCTGTTACAACTGCGGGGGAAAGAACTGTAGTATTGAACCTCTTGTTATTGATGTGTTTTGGGTTATTTCTTTAATAGGACGGCCTCAGTTGGAATAAATATTAAAACGAAGCAGCAACCAGTCCAACGAAAAAGATAGTAAATTCAAACACGCAACTCGTGTCACTTATTATTTGTACGTAGCAGCGACAAACCTAAATTATAGTGATGAACATGCACACAAATAAGCCTACCGTCAATTTTATTCCGCTCACATTTATTTGCATATATACTCGGTTTTTGCTAGATTTATATAATAATTTATTGAAAATTTTCTTGCTTGGCTTAGTAAATTGTTGGGATTGTGGAAAACATTCAAATCACCAAAACGTAAGCACGTTACGCAATTGTGTTTCAAACACCTCGGGCGAAGTTACGTTGTGAGAAATAAACAGATGTGACTTTAAGATAATTAACTTCGTCATAAAACAGTTCACGGTTAAAACGCATAAATTCGGCACGTTCAATATTTGCAATCACACATACACACACACACACACACACACACACACACCGACCCAGAGTAGCGACCACGACGCGGCCATGACACACGTCACAGTATATTTACTACTGCCACGGGGACACTGACTTAGCACAGCATCGTAACTTGCCTAGGTAGGTTTGAAATAACACAACTTGTACGAACTTGATGTGGTAATTTGAAGTAGATTTCAAGGCAAGAAAAATTAACACTTCGTTAAGCAACAGCCACACGCCATGTCATGTCGCTACTCGTCGTCGCCAGTCGCCACTGCTGCCAACTTCTTATTTGTAACCGTCCCGCCATCACGTCTAAATATATTATCGAAAGTATTCAAACATTAAAATATCTTTTCAGTTGTAAATTACAAATTCAAAAATCATTATTTTGGCTGTAATAAGTACGAAGTAAGCTACAATTTAAAACATTTATAATTTTCCTGCTACTACTAGCGGTGCGAAACTTCCCGCGAGACAGAGATAGAGAGAGAAATAGAGAGGGAGAGATAGAGAGAGCGACAAGCTCCGCTCCACCAACAATCTATTGAAGTCTCTTCCTCGGTCGAAAAATAAATGTAACTAGGGACTACGCACTGTATTTTGCGCTAATATTTTTAACTGTAACAAAAAAATATATATGTTTCCATCAGTGCTACCTAAAAGTTTAAATATTTTAATAGGCAACGTTTAATTTATTCATAGCATACCATAAAACTTGGTTAAAACAATATTTTAACTGTGAGCTATTTCTTATTAGCCGTTTCCAAAACATCGCTACTTTCAAAGTTTTAATTCTTAGTGAATACGAAATAAATATTACAACTTATAGAAGATATTAAGTTAAAATTTCATTTATTCAAAAATATAATACTTTTAAAGTTAATTAGTTTTATATACTTGTGGTATACAAGTTATTTAAAAAACGGGTTAACATATTACTCCTACGGTGATTTTCTAAGGTTTGTTCCGAAACATCCAAAGAAACCGTGAATGGACTATATGCTATAGTACACACTGGTGTGCAGGCTTCCGATTAAGTTGAGACAGCGAATAAATAAAAATATTTCCTAGGACTTGACGTATTGCGAGAGTAATGTTTAAATGTATGGCCACCGAAATTAGAGTTTCTTTTTGTATACACATTAGAGCATGAACTCGCAAATTAGTACCACATTTACATTCTCGACATTTCCGCGGTTGTACTTGTGTGGCGCATTAATACAGTAATGAGGCACAAGGTAATGTTTATTCTTACATAAGGCAAAAGGATACAGAATGAGAAAAAAAGTAGATCCTAAGCAGAACTTTCGAAAGTGCTCAGTTTACGGTGAACAGGCTAAGCATATATCCTGTCCAACTGTCCAGCCCTCATACCGCGGGGGCCGTGGTGGTGTAGTGGTCTGACTACTCGCCTCCCACCTAGGCGAACCGGGTTCGGTTCCCAGCTGGGTCGCTCCCGGATTTTCGTACGTGGAAATCGTGCCGGACGATGCCGCTGGTCGGCGGGTTTTCTCAGAGATTTCCAATTTCCTCCACTCTTGCATTCCAGGGCTGCTCCGTACTCGCCTCACTTCACACTTATCGGCTCTCAAGACCTCGATGTTACGTGCCGCCCAAATCACTCCACTCCCTCCTACCACGCCGTCGATCTAGCAACGCAATGCGCGTCGCACTAAATGCAACTACAGCGCTCAGTCGTGAAGTCTTCAGATAAGTTTGTGGAGCAGTATTCATAAATCGCCGGCAGCCGCTCGACTTTCTCTCCCTGGAAATGATCATCCCCCCCCCCGCCGAAATCCCCCAGGAACACGCCCCTAACCCTTTTCTCCTTCTCGCTGTCCCCACCTGAAATTGGATTTTTTTTTTTACTACGTGGCGGCCGTGATGAAAAATAACGACGGCGTAAAAACACCTCGCAGAATGATAACAAGATCTTTCAGGTTTTAGCATCCACGGCTACGGCCAGAGACCTTAACGAGAAGATAATGTAACTGAATATAGAGCAGAATGAAACCCACGGCGCGTTGTTAATAAACCAACGACGACTCCACAAGGCTGAGGCATCGATGTAGAAAGAAAGACCTGCATTTTCCATGCTCGAGACGGCGAAGATAACAGGCGCCTGCGATGTCCCCCAGAGAGCAATCGACTGCATGTTGCCTCGCGACGTGAAGCAACGTCCCCTGCAAGCGTCGCGAAACGTAAAAATCAACCTACTTTCACCCATACATCACTTCAGATACATCCAGCAGCGGAATTCTCGCAATATTTCCTCTGTATTTGCAGGGAAACTTCTTTGCGTCTAGCGCGCTCTAGTTTGTAGTCTGTCAAGAAAATGAAGTTCACCTACAATGCTGCCGTGACGCATAACTTGCACACTTGGAGTTTCAAGTTAACTTCGCGATGTCTTTCTAACTTTTGAAGACTAGCTGTATGACGTATTTTCTTGAGCTTGGGTACACGCCCTAAGTTATGCTATTTTGTATTTTGTCTATGTCTAGCCTGCCAACATCCAGGTTCGGACATCCGACGAATTCAAAACACGAAAAAACAAAAAAGTCTAAAATAAGTAAAAAATATTCTAACCTAAAAAAATATATATAAATATTTATTAGGAGATGTGTAGCTTAAAATTCACTGGGATATCTGTATTTGAAGTATTTCGTTACAAATTAAAATTGATATTCGTTAAGCGTATAATAAATCTCATCTAAACTAAAATGAATCAAATAATTCAGGATACAAATATTTTGATTCAAGAAACTTCATAATTTATGCGTTATCTTTAGATTAGGCTAAAATTGCATTAGTATTTCAGGGGAAAATTAGTTTAAATAATATTGGCAATATTGAATTAGGTAAACAGTATCCTTATATTTGAAGGTATGTAGGATTTAAACGCTTAACACGACAATGGAAATATAATTTAGAGTTCAGTAAAATTACGTAATCTCTCTTAAAGGATGATTATGTTAAAACATTGTTCTTTTATTTTTAGTCGTATAACTTCTTTAATTTAAAGCTTTATTTAATTATTAATGAGGAGAAATATTTTTGCCAGTAAAAAGTAATAGCATTCGTGTACCACTGAAGTATGATTAATACATTTTCAAACTTCCACGCAGAGAACTGGAAAGAAAAAAAAATAAAGAAAAAAAAAGTATAAAGTTTTACTGATAAGAAGGTTTGGTTGGACCTACTTATAAAGTAACACTATTTTTAAGGTTGTATAATATAATGTTTTAAATCTTGCAGGCCTATGATTTAAAACAATTGGAGGCAGATGTAACGATTAGTAAATAACAGTGCATCGTGCCTTGAGAATGGTTACAGATTCCCATTCTATATGCTAAATATTCCCAAGATTATATATCCATCTAGTTGATGTATACAAAAATAATCACTTATGCGTATCGTAGAGTGCATTTGTATTAATAGCCTTGAAGCAAAGATCTCACGAGTTTGAGGCCATAGTCTTACAGTATGACGGAAGAGAAAGAGTACCACATTAGATATTTATTATTATAATAATTAACTAACATCTGCATTTACAGATATCTCAGACCATCTCAAATTTTAGTTACGGCCATTATCGAATTGCATGACGGGGCCTGTCAAAATGCTATAATTTGGCTTGGAATATTTGGTTATTCGTTAAGGAGTTCAAACGTTTTTACACTGTAAAATAGATTATGGCGAACGGCGCGGAACCATACAAAGACGGCGAGTTTTCATCACTTTCTTCTCCTCTGGAGAAAGAACGTGGAATAAAACGAGTAACGTAACTTTTGCACATGAGCGCACGTGGGGAAATGTAACAATTTTTCCCGCTGGGAAGAAATATGTGTGTCGTAGTGTGACATATGCGACACTGACAGCACAACATTAGCCGATGATGCAGCGAACAAGGACTCTAGGTTGAGGCACCTCTCTTGAACAAAAACTAACTATCTTCACAATAGTACATTTTATGTACAATATCAGCTTCTTATTTATTCCGCGTACATGTCAAATCCTAATCATATGTGATAAGAGACAATGTATACTCATTATCTCACATGAAGCAATGGCACGGCAGTAACGTAATCATTTATGGGAATCCATCTTGACAAAATTATTTTGTACAGGTAAATAAACTGATTCCAAGTGCATTACAAAAATAAATGCTTATTTACTTATACCTAAAACGTTTTTGTTGTCACTAAAACCAATTTTGTATAACAACAATAAACTTTAGCAGAGTGAAATCCTATTCCTGCCCTGCTCCTCCAATCCACCCTCCACAATGAAAGTGCGCTTTTCCCGTTGGACAAATAGTTTGAATCCATAAAAAATCAGGGGCATGGAAAAGCCTAATAAATTTTGCTGTAAATCAGAACGCGAAACTTATGAAACTGGTTCTAAATTTCTCTAATTCTGTTAACTATTTAACTGTCTACGATTATGTTATTTTTCTCATAATATAATTTTTTCATTCAATTCAATTTTTCAAATCTATTTTTCCTAGTACTGTATATTTTTATGATTATTTTTAATTTTAAATGAGTCAGGTTGAGAGACTAAAATTTAAGAGTTTAGGAAAATCAGTATACCAGCAACTCGAATCAAAATCGAATGTAACGAACGCACTAGTTTGTATAAGACAATCGATAGTATTATATACAAAATTCATTTGAGAGGTCCTGTCGGGAATTCATTACGAAATATTTGTCCCACTACTTGTGAATAATGCGAACGATTTGGCGTTCGTCCACATGCCAGGTTGCAAAGTCCTGAGAAATTTTGTAACTCCTCAAGAAGTTCCATTCACGCTATTGTATGTTAGAATGTACGCTGTGTGCGACGCTGCAATATATTTGAGACATGTTATCTCGCATGTTGTGCATGTTGGCCGTGCGTCAAAAAGTATTGTTACGAAGATATGCACATTCGTTCATCGAAAGAAATGCAGGTATCAGTCAAAAAAAGACTCATTATTTCGTCGTATCACAGTTCTGGTTCTGGGGAATAAATTTCCGAGTAAGATTGCATGGTTTCAAAAGGAGGGCAGGAAACCTCTCTGGATTCTCAATATGCTCAGGAGGTCTGTGAATTCCAGACGATATGCCTTATGACTCGCCCGTGCAATTTCTCTCGAGATAGGGATCTTCTTTGAAAAGCGCGCCACGTGTTACCTTACACAAAATAAAGCGGTGTTCTATTCATGACATACGTCTGTATTTCCTCCAGCCATTTCCGCAGCAGCTGTGCGAGGCGATATAGACCCCTGATATGAAGCTACAGTCGGCGTGTTCTTTATGCGAGCCCTCCTACACACACTGAGAAAAAAACATGGTTCTAGGAGCCAAATTGCTGTATCCGTAATCCATTTAGAATTTCAATATAGGGAACACAGTCAAGTTGGTTGTTGGTACCCTCTAAATATTTTTAACATTCAAAGTGATAGAAACGGTACTTTATGTTTTGTCCCTGTCTATGATTGTATCTGCGATCCTGAATATTGTTCCCACAGCAGATGTCACCGTACAAACTACAGAACAAATAGTTTCGTCCACAGAAAAAACTTCAGCAATGTTTGGATTGTCCCCACAACTAAAACAATTGCGATTAACTAACAGAACATTCAGTTACTGCTACCAAGAAACCAGGTTACATAACTGTTCTGTTGTAACTTCTCTGCTGACATTTTTTTTAGTTTACAACACTTTTGAAACACGGCGTATACGAGAAAATCTCGTGTCCAATGCGGGAAGCCCAACGTTATTAGCGTAGTTTTATTTCAATTCTTCATAAATCACTGTTCAAATACTGTAAGTAATTTATCTGCGAAGTATTGTTCCAATGGGAAATAATAGTTGCGCCGAAAGCAACGCGTTTGTACACCGAGCAAAAAAGTTATGCTGGATAAGACAAAATTTGTTCGGCGCAACCAAATTATTTGTTTGTATAAGGAGAGTTGTATATTTTATTGCTAAAACCAAATTATTTGTTTGTATAAGGAGAGTTGTATATTTTATTGCTAAAACCAAATTATTTGTTTGTATAAGGAGAGTTGTATATTTTATTGCTAAAACCAAATTATTTGTTTGTATAAGGAGAGTTGTATATTTTATTGCTAAAACCAAATTATTTGTTTGTATAAGGAGAGTTGTATATTTTATTGCTAAAACCAAATTATTTGTTTGTATAAGGAGAGTTGTATATTTTATTGCTAAAACCAAATTATTTGTTTGTATACGGAGAGTTGTATATTTTATTGCTAAAACCAAATCATTTTTTTGTTCTTGTTTGGTTTCTCCGAACGTGTAAGATTGGTTTCGTGTGACTACAGATTTGTATGGCTGTAGACGTGTTTAGGTTACTGTAAAAAATCAGCAGGGAACCGAGGTTTGAACTCGCAGCAGTTGCGCCCGAGCAATGAAACTTATTATTTTTTTACTTTGTTGACAGATACATTCGACATGTGACTATGCTTGTTGACTTATTACCGCGAAGGGTGACTCAGAAACGTGTAAACTCAGGACTTGAACCCGGAATCCCCATACCGTTAACCGACACACAACCAGCTGCATATGAATGAGCAACCACGACCCAACGACTTTCAACAAAGTAGGTATATTTTTATGTTCTAACAGTACCTAATACACGACATTTACAGTAAATGTTTTAAGGTTTTTGAGCTTTATTTTCTGTGTTTTGTTGAAATTGTTTTATTGGGACTAGTTTTGCCATTATTAAAAATTAATAAATACACTAACAAACACCGCTATTATTCTTATTGTAATATGCATTATTACCAGACTCTGAAACAGTTAATTCGAACCAAGGCAATCAAAAAACCCGAGTACCCTACATTCAACCAAATAAATGCTAATACTGCCCCAAGGTGATTTTATTATCGCTCATCAGAATTCTTATTCACTTATTTGGCTCTGCTGTGGCATTTATCGTGTTTACAGATAATAAACCGATTAGATTAACATACTTGTAAAATTGCTGTATGCACCAAATGCATGTATTTACACTACGGCAGGATATCGAAACAACAAACTATTTTTAAAAGCTTCATTTTGTTCACGGGAACGAACGCAGGTGTTTGGAGCAAGAACAGATTATTTGTGTGAACGAAATATTGTTCAATGCAAAAAAAAATACTCTTCAAATAAATCTGCTCGTTATCTGACACAAAATGTTTCCCTCGGCATAGGGCCTGTCCTTGAAGACTTACCTGCAGGTCCTCAGGCTGTGCGGAATATTAATATCCGAGTTCCGGAGGGTAAATTTCAATATCGGAATTCCTCATCTTCCAAACTTTCTAACTTGATGCAAAATAATTAATGAAAACAAAGAGTAATATTTGAGATGAAGTACTCAAACGTCTACTAAGCAATAAGCACATTGCAGATTCTAAGAGGAAACCAGAAAACNTAATATTTGAGATGAAGTACTCAAACGTCTACTAAGCAATAAGCACATTGCAGATTCTAAGAGGAAACCAGAAAACAATACACCTGATAACATGAATTTGAGCACAAAAGGATGTGATTAAGTCCCAATTATTCTCATGTAGTTACTGATGTTTAATTAGAATTGATTGATCCAAAGTCAGTTACTGCAGAATTTTGAAACGAAATGTTTTCGAGGGCAAACACAGCGCACTGCCATTAATTATTATCGAAATGTTCAGTTAATAAAACGGGGTGGCTGAAATTGAAGTGCGAGTCAGTGAAGCGTGATGCGGAGCATATTCTCACGCAATATATAACAGGTACTTTCTGCTAGTAATTGTCAGTTATCGCAGTAATAAATTACATCTGTACATTAGTGGCGCAGATCTAGCATGTGTACGAGACAACAGAGGAACAAAGAGCACATAACTGTGACGAAATAACTGTTGGGCCCTGATAGCAAGTGGAAAGTAACGGTTTGATTACTGCTTGAAACATGTATTGTATTTCAGAACAACGTAAGACTTTTTGCATAAACTACAGTAAACAGATACAGTTAAACACCCAGAAAGCGTCGCCCCAGGGATAAAATAAATATTTTGTTGTTAGGTAGTACACCATTAAAAATTTCCTATACTCACAAAATTTGTACGGAAAGGCAAGTTATTATTCGGAGAAGCGATCCGCGATGACGAATAGCGGAACTGAGCTCCGTAAATACTTAATACGGAAGATCTCAGTATTTCCTGTAGTTTCGGGTTTCGGGACGAACAATGCCGAGTCACGCGAAGCATTTTTCGCGACTGTTCCTAGAACATCTTCGTTTCTGCCGCAGTCGAGATATCCATGTCACACAGACGTATTCATTCAA
>NQII01013698.1:8493-18940 GCA_002778355.1 Clitarchus hookeri
GAACAAAATGGTTTATGTGAACGCATGAATAGAACTTTAATAGAAAAAGCGAGATGCCTTTTGTTTGAAGCTGATCTACAGAAGAAATTTTGGGCAGAAGCAAGTAATACTGCTGTTTATTTGCAAAATAGAACGGTAGCAGCTGGATTAAATAATAAAACTCCGTACGAGTTATGGACTAACAGCAAGCCTAATATTAGTCATTTGAAGATATTTGGCAGTACTGTCATGGTGCATGTCCCCAAAGTTAAACGTGCGAAGTGGGACAAGAAGTCTGAGAAGTGCATCTTAGTAGGCTATTCAGAGGAAGTAAAGGGGTACAGAGTTTACAACCTTAAAACTCAGATAGTGTCAACCAGCAGAGACGTCATTATCATGGAAAAAAATTTGAATACAGAGAACCTGACTGTATTTAAAGAGAAGGAGAATGTTGATACCGATATTGGCGAAGTAAATGCAGATTCAGTGGGGGACAACAATCAATCTGATGACTCGTATACTAGTACTTCAGGATTTAATAATGACGAAACCTATGTGCAGGGTGATACTGCAGACTCGGACAGTTCCACTGAAGTTGATGAAACGTTACAATCACGCGCGTTGCCTACTAGACAAAGACAAAAACCAGATAGATATGGTTTCTCAGGAATATTGAATTGCCAGTTTAAAATAAAAGATTTGGGACAAGTAAAGCGTTGTCTAGGTATGGATGTTAAAATTGATAAGAGTAATAATGTAATTACTTTAAGCCAAGAAAATTATATCGATCAACTTTTGCACAAGTTTGATATGGTTGATTGTAAAACTGATAAGACTCCTATGGAGGTTAAATTGAATGTTACTAAATGTGAAAATGCTCAAAACCAGAATCCATATCAACAACTTATAGGTAGTTTGATGTATCTGGCAGTCCTTACAAGACCGGATATTGCTTATGCAGTAGGATATTTGAGTCAGTTCAATAATTGTCATGGTGAAGAGCATTGGTCATATGTAAAGAGGGTACTTAAATATTTAAAACATACAAGAACTTTTAGTTTAAAATATAGTAAGAATAAAGATTGTGATGTTAAAGGTTTTGTTGATGCCGACTGGGCTAATGATACAATGGACAGAAAGTCATATACAGGTTATTGTTTTCTGTTATCAGGTTGTGTCATCTCTTGGGAATGTAAAAAACAGAAGTCAATAGCGTTATCTAGCACAGAAGCTGAATATGTAGCAATTTCAGAAGCTTTTAAAGAGGCAATATATCTTAGAAACTTGCAATATGAGATTACAGAGAACATGTATACAATCACTATACGTAATGATAATCAGAGTGCACAGAAGTTGTCGGAAAATCCTATTTTTCACAATAAAACCAAACACATTGATGTCAGATACCACTTTTGCAGAAACATGATATCAGATAAAATTATGCATTGAAAGTGTGTAATATTTTGATAAGTGGGGGTGTTATGATTTGTATCAAAACTGTAACAACTAGCGCCACCTATTGTTATCTCTATGGCTTAGTGTTGTTTTCTCTATGTCATTAGTAATAAAGCTATGGTCGTTCAGTCGCCATTGAATTGCGATACGCAGTGTTTCNAGTTCATACTTTATATTGCACTTCCATGTGTGTAAATATAAGAATATATAATTTCCGCCATAATTAAAGGTAAACATGTGATTGTATTTGTTATGATTTGTATCAAAACTGTAACAACTAGCGCCACCTATTGTTATCTCTATGTCTTCGTGNGTTATGATTTGTATCAAAACTGTAACAACTAGCGCCACCTATTGTTATCTCTATGTCTTCGTGTTGTTTTCTCTAAGTCATTAGTAATAAAGCTATGGTCGTTCAGTCGCCATTGAATTGCGATACGCAGTGTTTCATTTCGCTAATCTTTACAGTATTCTAACGTCTTGGAGTCCTTTTTATAACAAGTAGAGTTATTTCTTTTCCAAAAACGGATTGTTAGCCATTTTATTCCAAGCATTGGTTCCAGAAATACGACCGTACAATCTTTCAAGTTTTGGGGGAAAACCCTTTAAATAAACTCAAAAATTGATAAAAACCCACAAACTTTAATTTAAATTTCAGTTAAGTATTTTTCAAAATAATTTGTATGCGTTGTACTTTCAACGAGATACATCCATTGAATAGGGAGGGTGTTTCGAATATTCTATGCTTGAATAATTTCACGTCATTTTAGTTTTTGTTCCCTTTCTTGATATTGTAATAGCAAGGAATTTAGTGTAGGAACCCTTAAATAATCACGTGTAAAATTATCGCCAGTTGCTCTTTATGATAAGATATTAGCAAATAGTATTTGAAAAAANACTTATATACAAGGCTAACATGCCACGTAAATTACTTAACTTCACCATCACTATCTCTAAACGACTTTCCCGTGGGGTATAATAAAAATGTCACAATTTACGTTCCTAGGTAACGTGTTTTTTTCACTGCCGTGCGTTTGGGGCCTCCCTCAATGAAATTTAAATAGGAATGCGAGTGGGCTGTTCGTTTTAATGTCGGCACTTTTCCTCCCCAGAAGTTCTCAATAAAACTACAAGTTGCCTTATCGTATCGTAACTCGTGATTGTAACTTGGTGCGAGACGTGTGTGGTATAACACGCAACTCCCCCTTCCCCATGCTCGGGGTTCGACGGCCCGAGTAGTAAGGGATCGTCCATAATAACGTGAGGCGATTTTGATGATTTTTCGACCCCCTCCCCCCTTGGTGAGGTGTCGTGATCTTTATCTCGACCCCCTCACCTCCCTTCTAATCAAACGTGAGATTTTTCAAAATTCGTATTTTTAGTGTAAATACGTTAATCCGTGATTGATTTATTNCGTGAGATTTTTCAAAATTCGTATTTTTAGTGTAAATACGTTAATCCGTGATTGATTTATTAAAAAAAAAAACACATTTTACTTAATTATTTTTATTTAAGATTAGTTAAGACTAGTATTTAAGATTTATAATTACGTAGTCTAGAATCACAGTGAGAAAATCAAACAATACAATACTTAAATAGAAACTACTTGAATTTGTTAAAGAATATTTATTCTAATTCTGTCCACGGGGGACTCATGTGCGGTCTCAAGAGCTACTATTGGAACCAACATGTCCGTGTGGTTTTCAATAAAATCATCTGCTCCTTCAACCTCTCTCTGATTTAGCCACTCTAAACCGTTGTCGCTTGCACATAGAAACTCAGTAGCTCGACGTGTGACAATTCTTGAGGGTCGTACTTTGCGCGCTGTTGCAGCTAGTGCACTGTGGACTGCACGCCGATGCTCTGCAGCTCTTATGATGGATGAAAAGTAAATACCGCACGTACTGCAGCATCTCTTTTCTAGATCACCACGTACACTTGGGCAATAGAGGTCGTAGGGCATGCTGATGAAGGCGTGCAAAGGTTGAATCGGTAGGCAGTGGCGAATCAAGAAGGGAGCGAACGACTTTCCGTCATGCTCTTCAGGGTCCGGGACCGTCGGATGCCCATCAACCTGATTGATAGGGTATGGAGGTGGCAGAAAACGGTCTTGAAGAATCATATGTAGAGCACTCCGGCGTGGGCTACAGCAGTCCCGATCATCGCATTTCACAACCTGAAACAATAATTAAAAGCAATTCATTATTTTAAACTCTAAATGAAAATACATTCGTAAGTGCTCACGCTCGTTAAAAAATTTCAGAAAAATATAAAAAAGCACGCATGAAATCGTGGTCAAAATATAAGGTAAACTACTGTGAAAATTCATACGAAAAGAAAACAATACATTATTAAATGTGAACAAATTGCCGCGTACCTGAAGTAAACATTGGCTCTCTCTAACATGCTCGGTGTACCATTCTTCGGCTGGAAGGTCTGGGACGCTGGAAGTGTCATTATTCGAGTCTATGTATTTAGCAACGACTTCGTGTTCGTCGATGCACACTGCAGACCATATTTCAGCCAAAATTTCCCCTGCCTTTTTGGAATTATCCTTTTCCAGACGAACGTCTACTGTTCTGCCGCTGGAGTCAAGATGTGTCCCAAAAGAGTCATGGGGAAGAACAACACCCGTTATCTCTCGACTGAGTGGAGCCATGCGCCTCTCTACTCTGTTGAAAGCACTTCTGCCAGGGGCATTAGTCACAATGAATATTGCGTCCAGATCATATTTTTTGAAATGCTCTATAGCGTGCGCGATCACTTCGCGATATCGAGCGTTTTGCTCGCCGGTGGCGGCTTAACAATAAAGGTACTACTGTGCTACTATGTAGCGTTCGCATAACCGCGATAATTATCATTGTGTATTAGGATTTAGCAGTATTTTAGTGGAGAAACATGTTTTATTTAATTTAACCAACTTTTCTCGCAATTTTAGACTGTTCCTCGCGGAAAAAAAAATTACGTGATATTTGCCGAGACCCCCCCTCTTCTCCAAGTGAGATTGGGTGAGATTTGACTCGACCCCCCTCCCCCCGAAACGCCTCACGTAATTTATGGATGTCCCCTAACCAGTTACGTAAAAGTCCTTCTCCACCAATATTTCTTTCCCTCGACCACCCTCCTAACTCGTTCCTGATACCTCGGCCTGTGACACATTTCCCAGCATTTTATGTGCCGTAAAGAATTAATTCGATTCCCGGTGGGCAGACCTTATTCAAAAATTCTTCTGCTGCCGTGTCTCCGGCCATCGCCGTGGATTTAATCACGTGAGTAGAGCAGTAAATAAAATTTCCCCGATTTTATCAAACGTGCCTTCGTCTCTGAACCACAATGCTCTTGACAGAATGAGTTCGTCACGCATTTAGGGACTCGCCTCCCGAAGACGTGGCGCGTGTCAAAGCACGCCAAATTGTAATCCGACACTAATCCCACTGGCTTCATCAAGTACACTCATTCGGAAGATTTCAGGAAATTCCAAATTTTCTGCAAATACGCACCACTTGTGAGGTAAAGACGCGTAGAGAATCATTTAATTCAGAATGTTTTGTAGGAAAGGAACTGGACAACGGAACCTCGAAAATATTAGTGGGCACAAAAGCACTTGCTTACCGACTCTGTGCTTACAAGTCTGAGTCATGCCGAGGCCAATCCAGAGACAGAATTATACTTTTTTTATGTGCAATCTACTAAATATTAAATAAATTTCAAAGTCATTCCTGATGTAGAAATATTAGTATATTTGTATGTTAATATATTTATGTTATTATTAATGTGTGCTAAACTTGACGATATTATCGTGTTTTATATTTGAAATTCATGAAGTTATTCATACTGAGAACCCATCAAACTTAATTGCCAAAATCCAACACAAACAAATATTATTTGCATCTAATACCTGCTTTCAGAAATTTTTCACGCTGACTTAAAATCCGATAAAGAATGACTTCTTGAGATAGAGATTGGTAATTTTGTTGAAGATGTTAATCAGAAATTTTTATAAAATTGTAGTGTGTTGTACTTTCAAAGAATGGACTACAACGCATCCATTCCAGAGTTTTAGAGTGAAAATGAAGATCTGTTCCAATTCTGGTTTAAATTTTTTGATATGATAGATATTTTTCTCTGATATCTACAACAAGGACTGGAGATTGGTCTTTGTGTGTATCTGCATTGGAAGAAATTATTCCATGAATGTTTGAATATGATCGGTAGAAGTATGCTAGGTGGAGACTCTTTACAACAGGATCTTGAGAGCGGACGAGGATGAAGCGAGGTAAATATGAAACAGAGCCCGAATAAAAAGAGCGAGGAAACAGGATATCTCTGAGAAACTCCGCTGGAAATCAAACTCATTTCACCGTGGCGGGAGGCGGGTGTACTAGCCACTGCACCAACCGCGGCCCCAAGTATGCTGGGTATTTGATCCTGCATTTGGATGATATAACAAGTCTAAAAAAAAGATGTCTACGAAGCATTTTGCAGCTGCGAATTTGCCGTAAAGCTGTCTGATAGGCATGCTTTTACTGCTATTTAGGCAGACAAAGTAATTGTATGACTATAGACAATGGCTGCTAAACCACTGGAGGTTTTATAAGTTTTAGTTCAACGTTTGCTGTTACTCAGGCACAGGTTTTGAATAATCAGAGGCATTTGTAACACAAAGTACTACATGAAGACATGACAGTGTATAAGTAATAATTATCTAATTATGCTAAATGAGTGGGTTTCTTATAGACAGACAAGAAAAACATTTGTGAAATATTATCTTCCTTTTTTTAACTTTTAACAAAACTCTTGGAATGACTGACGACTACGGAATATTTGAACAGGCTTAATACCAACGGAATTGGTTAAAGATGACCGATTGAAAACCCACAGTAAAGGATTTATCAGTGTTAAAACATTTGTAACAATGTTTTACAGAGGAATAAACAAAACAGTTCCACGATATACTGCAGAAAAAAGGAATGGAAATATTTTCAACTATGACCAAAACGTGGAGTCTCCAAAAAAAGTATATATAACAACCTCAGCTAATGCATCATTATTTGTATTTGCAAGGCTTGCAATTATAGCCCAGCATCGTACAAGTTGTCTTGGGATACGCATTAGTGTCAGTTCGATGGGCCTTGTCTGGTGCAATAAAGTTGCCTAGAAAAAGAAACACTTATGATCAAATTATGTTATATCCTTAAAAATAATATGTCCCTGCTGAAACTGTATATAACATGATACAGAATCTGTTTTCGATTAGGTCTTGATCACAGTACCATACAGCTAGTTTCAATCTCGTGAAGTTTCTAAGTGAACTGATTCGTGGAGAGCACCCGACTATCAAAGTAAACTAGAGTAGAGCAAACAAAGAGAAATGCCACAGTGTGTACAGAACTTGCCTGTGACCTTGAGGAGTCCGACACATGCTGGCGAGAGCAACTCACGATTCTGCTTGGTTTCATTCAGCAAATAAAAAAAAGCATTTTGTTAAAATACGCTAGTAAGGAAAATATTGAATTGTTGCTATTAAATTGTAGCCAGCAAGTTAAGTCTGAAATGAGCTGATGGGTGCAATATTGATGACTTCATGAAAGCTCTCAGTTTTATGTGGAAAAGGCACGGGAACACCAGTCAAACTGATGAGCTCTGTAACTCTTTACACTCAATCCTTCAAAGTCTTTGGCGAAAAATGGACTGTTAGTGAGCCCATAAATTCCAACCTGGTGCGGTTAGTTTGGCCAATGAACGGCGGGAATAAACAAAATACATTTTTATGATAACGGAATAGGTATATATATTTTTCATATTAAATGGGAAAAGATAATAATGAATTAATTAAATATATTGACAGTTTTATACAAGTGTTTAAAATAATTTATAAATGATTCATTCGAAAAAAAGTATTTTTTCGAAGTAATATTTTTTTATATTTAATCAATTAAACAAAAATTGTTAACTAACAAACGATATTAATAAAATTAAGTTTTTTTTAATATTGAGTAAATAAGCACCTCTTCATTATTTGTTTACGTATAAAGATTTAATGTGTGATTTTGATTTCTAAAATATTTTTGTTTTATTTTATAATAAGTTTTAATATGTTTTACCAAAAAGAAATAATAAAAATAATTCGAAAAAAATGTCAATTTATGAATATACTATACAGAAAATATAATGTATAAAAAATTTATGAATTTAACATCAAACATGATATAAAACCCTTTACTGGGCTAAATTTTCATTATATAACTAAAAATCATTACAATAACAAAGCCTAATTAATTCGGAATATGTTAGTTTTTTATATATATATATATATATATATATATATTTATTTATGTCTGGCGTGACTGATAATCAAACTCAGGCTATTTCTTTGTAACTAAATAATAGTTCCGCACACACACATATCGCGATGGGAAAATCCTGCTTTGCTGCATCGTCCTGCTATGATCGCGTGAGCATGCAAATCTAATCAGTTACGTTCGTTCCTTCTGATATGGGAATGGGCCTCCTATACTGAATATTCGTTTCACAAGAGAATAAAGAAAGTGGTTGTTTGACCTACAAAAACATAAAATATAAGAAGTTTGAAACTGTTTTTAAAAACAATGTATGTGAATCGATAAAAACAAAAATTTTTATATCGCCTGAGATAGTTTTCTTTAAAGAAATCAATATTTTTAAAATGTAATTTTTCACTTTATAGATGAAAGCTCGTGGTTGCTTATTCGCATAACAAAAAATGGTGGTAGTGTGGGTGAAATATGATAGGCTGTGATGTGTGAGATGGAGATATGCTGGTAAATTTAGCATTTTTTTATTTCGGAAATCTGAGTTTTTTTATTTTAAAATAAAGATTTTATTTAAAAAAAAACTAGTAGGCATATAATTAAAATATTTATCTAACAATTAGGATTTTAAATACATGTTATAACTATTAAACTTATTTTTCAAACAATAAATTTAAAAAATATTTTGTTTTTGCATTAAAAAAATTAATTTACAGCATAAACTAAAACATATTTCGATGGTGAATTAAAAATATAAATTTGCAATATATATATGTATATATATACATATATATGTATATATATACATCTATTTTATTTACAAGACTAACAAGTCGTAGGGTACCTATATAGATAATTACATAACAAATTTGCAAATTTGCAAATAAATTTTTACAAACGTGATTTTTAATTGTAGTGAAGTAAAAATACACGACCCCTAAAATAATTTCTAGTTTTAATCGTTAAATTTAATTAAAAATTTTATTTTAAAATACTTTTATTTTATTTATATATATAAATATTTGTGGAGCAAGGAAAGACTGCAGGTAAGGAAAAAAACTAGTAACTGTTGAAAAAGAATTCCGCTAACCATAAGCGGAATTTTACTTAATTTCCATATACATTTGTAATGGTTACTGGCAGTATTGCAATTACTAACGGTGTAGAGAAATGCTGTATCTGGCAAGTAGTCACTGGTCATCATTCTAAAAACATATTTCAACGCAAATAAAGAAAATATCTTCATAGTTTGTGTAAGATTGTTTTAAAGTGTAATTCGCCTGTCTTATACGTATTAAGAAATTCTATAGTAAGGAACAGTGTGGCTGTGTTGAGCCGGCGTAAGTTGTTGGCCCACGTGCAGTCGGGAGAGGGTGTTCAAGTGGACGTTATTGGTGTGAGGGTGTACGAGGTACCGCCGAGACTGTTCGGAGCGAGTGCACTATATACAGTGGCTCACATTTAAATTCAGCCAATGATGATTATCGCAGTTGTATGGCCTTATGTTACTTTTGAAATGAAGATAAACATAAAACATATTGCACAAGCATTCTTGTGTGCTTTAAATGAAATACAACAGTAGCCAATAACTGAAACGAGTAGTGGATGATAATAAAACACAATATTTTTGCCTCGCGTGCTTCATGAGTACACCATTTTAATATTCGGCCAGTTGTGGTGGACGCTTGGCACAGGCACGATGCACATTGCGTTCGTACCTCGTGTTATCCCCTGCACGCTCTCTGCGCTGAGAGGTTGTATTGGGTAGCTCTGTTGACTGTGTCAGTCAGGAAAATGGGACGTAGGCCAGGAATACAACGTTTGAACAGCGGCAACTGGTCATTTTTCATCATGCAAAGAAGAAATATCAACGAGAAATTGCGGAGCACTTGAATCTGCCGAGGTCCACTGCTGGAGACATCATAAGAATGTTTCAGAATGAAGATAGAATAGATTCAGTACTTCAAAAACGACAGCCAAAGAAACTAAGCGAGAGAGAAGAACGTCAAGTAATCAGGAAAATAAAGAAAGGACCGAAAATTAATGCTTTCAAACTTATCACGGAGGTACTCAATGAATGCGGAAAGAACGTCCATCCAGAAACCATACGACGAGTTATCAGAAGAGCAGGATATAATGGCAGGGTATCTAGAAAGAAGCATTTCATTAATTAGGCAAATAGAAGTAACGACTTACGTTCGCAAAAGGCCACGCTGACAAAGATGAAAATTGCTGGAATTATGTAATTTTTGCCGATGAGACGAAATTGAATGTGTTTGGTTCAGATGACAGAGTAACAGTATGGCGCAAGCCAAATCAGGAGCTAAAACCTGGGAACATACAATCTACTGTGAAACACAGTGGAAGTATTATTATGATCTGGGGCTGTATATCTACAGGAGGTGCTAGAGAGGCTGTATGTGTCGATGGAACAATGAAAAAGGAAGATAATCTCAACACCCTGACAGCAAACCTACACAAGAGGGATGATAATCTGGGCATTAGGAACACATTTAAGTTCTACCAAGATAATGACCCAAAACAAAAGTCATACATTGTCAAGAGCTGGCTNCAAAACAAAAGTCATACATTGTCAAGAGCTGGCTTTTGTATAACTGTCCCCAAGTCGTTAACACACCTCCTCAATTACCCAACCTGAATCCCGTAGAAAATCTGTGGGATGAACTCAAAAGAAGACTGCGTACTACAACAATTAGGTCCAC
>NQII01013699.1:0-19557 GCA_002778355.1 Clitarchus hookeri
TCAGGTTGATCAATTTACCGACCCCTGAGGTTTAATTACTCTTTTAAGTTTTCGCGCCATTCTTGGCATTTTTGTACACTGACAACTGCTGGCAGTCCTTGTGAGTCAGGTCCGATTTAATTTGCGTTGCATACATGTAACTGTGTTCACTTTTCGGCAATACGATTTCCTTGAGTGAACCGGAACTTTTGAGTTCACGTTTAGTGCTGTATTCTGGGCCCTGGCCCTATCCAGGTAAAAGGTGATGCTAAGGTTTGTTGGGGGGCCTGAATACCCCAACTATATATTACGTTTTCCTTTAAATTTGTACAGTGTATGTGTCAAGGGATACAGCCACATAGTCGTTCGGCCCACGATGCTGAGGACTGTGATTTCGTGTTCACCCAGTGAGCTGGCGCCCATTCTATTCGAAAAAGGAATACTGCGTTATATTCTGATTTATCGTAACATAATCGCAGGACGATGTCTGCATTACAATCCCCAACCGGTCACGTATTTTAAAAATGTATTTATACAATTAGCGTTCCACTCAGCCATTTATTTAACTTTTCAATAAATTCTGGCATTTACACTGATCTGTTAAAATTTGCTTTAATAAAGTATCTGTTTAAAAAAAAAGTGAAAAAATTTTTGTCTGCCATTATAGACCAATTGAATTAATATCAACTTTTGCTTAAATTTTTGAAATTTGTTTGTATAAAGGGCTTGTGGCACACCTTGAGGATAACAACATCCTAACCAGTACACAGTAGGGTTTTGGATCAGAGCTATCCACTAGTCATGTTGTATTTGATTTCACAACCTACATTCTGAATCAAATAGACAATAGAAATTATGTAACTCGAATATTCTGTGATTTGTCAAAATCTTCTGACTATATTAACCACGATGTACTTTCTGAAAAATTGAAATATTATATCACTGACAATATTTACAATTATATTTCCTAGTATCTATCAAACAGAAACCAAAAAGTGAGCATTATTGACAGCACAGGGATGTCCATATTCTCAGATGTGGAAGACGTTAAAAGTGGAGTTCTTCAGGACTCTGGCCTGGGCCCCCTTCTTTTTCTTATCTTTATTAATGACTTGCCACCAAATCTATCCTCTGATGCAAGGGCTTGTCTTTTTGCTGATGATACAAGCATCCTATTAAATATCATTAATGTAAATGAACAATCTGTCATGTGTAATAAGGTTTTTATTGAGCTATCTGAATAATTTTCAGCAAACGAACTCTCCCTAAATACAAACAAAATGACCTTACTAAAATTTTATATTGCATTTAAATACGGTTACTCGCTCAAAATTATCAGTGATGCACAAGAGATTCAAAATGGTAAAATAACAAAATTCCTAGGTGTTGCTCTAGACAGTTCTCTCAATTAAAAAAAAATATGTATCAATAATCTTTGAAAGAGTCTGACGTGGTCAAGGTTACCCAGGGCTGGTGGAGTATAGAATTGCACGGCTCCATAACTCAGCAGAGAGTTAATTATGTTAGTCGTTCGGTCGACGACCCAAGGAGCCCAGGATGCCTCCGTCTGTTTGAAGATGAAGTTGTCACACACTTAATACTACACTACTTACACACATTGACCGTGTGGTGAGATTGTAGGCCATATCGTATGCCTAAAATATATTTGAAAAATTGGGGTGTTACTACAAGAGGGTATAGCGCCCTATGTGTCCCGGAGGACAATAAATCAACACTCACCAAATTTTGTGAAGCTGTTTACTCACCTACATTATTACATATTCAGGAAGTGCACATGTGAATACTAAAAGAAATGGGCATAGCACTTACAGCCTGCCAGTGGGTGACCTTTGCGTGAAAATGACCAAGTCACTGTAGTGTTATGGAGATACACAGTAGCTTTAAACTCTCTGGTGAGAGTACAGGTGGTACTCTCCTCGGTACTGAAAATAAATCAAAGGTTCCGGTTAATTACATTACTATTGTAATTAAGTGAGATCAGCCCAAATTATGGTACCGCGGGGGCTCGCAGAGTGGACGACCAACGTTGCCAGTCTGGCGCGTACGCTGAGGCGAACTGGGTGAATGGCGTCGGCTACCACGACAGGTTGGGTGAACCGAAGTAAAACACTGAGTGTTAAAACATGATTTAAGCACAATGTGGCATTTTTTCGCTGGTGAAAAATTATATAAATTAAAAGTAACACCTTGGTTTTCCCCCTTTTGATTAACAAATGTCTGTTAAGCTTGATGTTGTAAAGTTTACGGGGAGTATCACTGCACTAAATAAAATGTTACTGTGGTGGAGGCCTTTATAGGCAGTCCACCTTTATGAAAACACAATTACCCTATTAATTAGATACATTGAATACACTTT
The DNA here is from genome assembly GCA_002778355.1 of Clitarchus hookeri. Lineage (NCBI taxonomy): Eukaryota > Metazoa > Arthropoda > Insecta > Phasmatodea > Phasmatidae > Clitarchus > Clitarchus hookeri. The sequence continues at coordinate 2,357 of NQII01013699.1, forward strand.
TACGCTTTATTGTGAAAAGTCTTGGTATTCCATTTCCTGAGAAGCATATGCATTTCACTTGCTACAGTATTGTCAGGTGGCCGTCTCCTGAAGGGATGGATGAGTCCACCGGGCAAAGGGGTGTGGGTTGCCATGCTCGATGGCCCTTAACACAATAAAACCCATCCCTGACTGTAGCTTTGAATAAGATGAAGTTGTGTGATATGTTAAAAAAAAAATACTGCGGACTATTGGTTGCACTTTAGGGGACTTAGCACTTTATCTTCGGTCTACAGGCCATTTGACGTCCCTTGGTGGTGTGTTATGCCGTATGTCGCGCGCCAGCTGCTATGATGTAACGACCAACGGCCTGTGCGCCCAACAGCTGTGGTTTTCATGTAAACACCGTTTCGGATTGGCTACAAATTTGTTACAAGAGTTACCTCTAGCAATAAATGAAGTAGGATATTCTCTTGAGTCATGTAGTATCTATTGGAAAGAAGGTGTAAGTTCCGATCTCTTCAACCGGCACTACTCACTCTTGGTCTGATGTTGTTGGTGCGGCCCGGTGTAGCTGGTGAAGTTATGTGACTGTCGTGGTCAGAGTGGGCAAAAGGAGATCGTGGATGCGTCGTTCACATGAAAGATAAGCACTGCCTTTTTCATTATTCACCACTTGGCCTCAATATTATCACCTGCTATACTTAAACAAGTGTATTTTGCTCAATGCCATGGATTAATGTCCTATGGCATTATGTACTGGTCTCTGGCAGGAAACAGCATAAAATCATTTTTACTTCACAATAAAGCCATAAGGATATTAAATGAATTAAAACCTTGAAAGAAGGGCCCATGGCCTTTTTAAAAAAGTTGGTATATTTATATCTCAGTATATTTACACAAGCCTGATGTTTGTCACCAATAACAGTCATATTTTCCCTAATAATGACTTAATTCGTTCTCATTATACAAGAAGTGCCCAGAATCTTCATGTACCACAAAATAACCTGAACATTTTCAAGAAGTGGTATTTTATATGTACTCCTTTATTTAATAAATTACTGTTTTATCTAAAAAAAACTATCCTTAGAATAATCCCAAACTATTGTAAAATACCATAAACATTTTCTTAAATGAGCATTCATTCTATTCTTTAGAAGAATTCTTTAATATGGAATGGACCTAATTGGGAAAAGCTGTTTTATATTACACCGGTATTGTTTTATTATATTATTGAAGCCTGTCATTTTGAATACTTGTATTACTATTTTATATAATTGTATATTTATGTTTATAAATTTTTGATATATTTCATTTGTGTTTATATGTGTGTATGTACACTTCTATTCTTACAGTATGTTATTATTTTTGAAAATTTTTGACCCTTAAGGGTTTAAGTTTGGCTTTTATGGATTTAATTAAATAAAGTTAGATGTCAGTGTCTTTGTTTGACAAACGCTGATTGTGTGCCGTTATATTTCTATTCCTACCAAGAAAATTATTTTAGTTACAATGATGGCCACAATAGTGCTGTTACAATTTCGTTCCGAGCTTTACGTATTGAATGTTTCTTCAATGTCATTCACTTCTCTATGGTTTAGCGTGTTAACATCTGTAAACAACACAAAACTGCCCACCTGCTCACCGCGGCGGAGCTTAATAATTGTGAGTGCCCTTCCAACTTTTCTATAATGGACGAGTTTATGTTAAGTACTGTTTGTTCACATTTTTATTTTTGTATTGTAGTTAATTTAACCTATGTATACAGTAAAGTAAATTATTTAATTGGCATTTTTGGGGCTTACAGAAATTGATTAACACCTTCGCAGCAAAATATTTCCGAATTTAAAGTAGGCATCTGGGAGGGTAAAATTGATCAAGGAAATGTGGCGTAAAACCAAAATAATTTTTTTAATAGTCGCCCACGTAACGTATTTCTATAATCGGCCATAAACGTGGTCTCGTTCTTTGCAGCGCTTGTTCCATCTCGAATTATCGATCCAATTTTGAAATGGGGCATAAGAGAGACCGATCGTATATCTGAACATCCGATACGTAGTATTCGATATTAGAATGAAAATTTGCACGCTAAACTAACACTTTGAAGTGTGGTTTNTCTGAACATCCGATACGTAGTATTCGATATTAGAATGAAAATTTGCACGCTAAACTAACACTTTGAAGTGTGGTTTGATCTTGGGTCGAATGGTAGTGGTGTTTGAATTAATAAATAACCACTGATTTAATTTTTTGAATGTGTTGTGCGGAAATGATCAAGAATGAATGTAATTGAGTAATATACTGTACAATTTTTTCGTAGAGTTTCGCGGATTTGTGCATAGGTATTGTGACGCCGAGATTGCCTACGTAAAAAGTGTATCACATAAATGACNGTAGAGTTTCGCGGATTTGTGCATAGGTATTGTGACGCCGAGATTGCCTACGTAAAAAGTGTATCACATAAATGACCCATTGTTTGAAAACTACAACCCTCTCATTGACGTGATATGCCTATACTAAGACTAGTTTTTTTGCACAGGATAATATATTTTTTTTTTCCTTCAGCACAAAGACATTAATTGACCTGAAATTAATATATGGCTATAATACCCTTTTACAGAGTGTTTCAAAATAAATGTATAATATCAAAATTAAATTTAAAAATTTGAATTGTTAAAATTATTTAAGTACACAAAAAATTATAAATATAAAATTTTGTGAAATTTTAACGCTTTGCCAGCGTTGGCATAGCTGGATTTCGTTTTTGGGGTGGAGAGGGCAGCAAATCTTCACAAATTGTGAAATTAACTAAGACAGATTAAAATTTAGCTAATCAGCTGGAAAAGGACATAAAAATGATACATGCATTTATCGTACATAAATTACTATTCACGTGATATACCAGCAGTTTCTCAAGTTTGTTCGTGGAATTCCTAGTATGAAAACTTCCGCACTTCTGTAGGAAAATAGTAATTGACCTTAACAAAGTACAACTGGCAATATATAAATTTAACTGCTTTTAAGATTGAATAAATAACAGGTAGTTGTAAGCAAATTTACTTACTAATAAATATTCTTAACACACTTTGTCTGTTACTCGTCTCGTGAGGTAATATTTGGATTACATTTACAGATGTGAAACAAATCGTGTAATAAATAGAAGTTTGATTTTAAAATTACTGTAAAGTTGTTCCTGGCGTCTCGATGAGCTTGGGTTATGAAATGCTGACTCTGGATAATAAGTTATGGACGATTACACATATATCAAAAATGGCGGGGATACTTGCCCCCTTTACTGAATAACACTTCGTTTATAAGCTGTTTTCGTAATGAGCTCTGCTAATTCTCAACACGTCATGGTTTGTGTTGTTATTTCATTTGTGTGCGTGTTGTTACAGCAGGTATAGGTACAGTGCACACTCCTCTGGCGACGCTCGTGGCGACTGACTGTAGGATGTAGCAACAGACATGCTTCAAAGTGCCAGCTGTCGCGTCTCAGCGGCACGGTTAGCCCGATAATGCGGAAAGGGAACGTCGATCGCCGTGTCGTCGGGTGCAGTAATACATACAGCGTCCGATACCGTCTTTTATTCATTCCCAACACGAAAAATCAAAGCGGAACGACGTAAACTGCGAGCCCGAGTGGTGCACGGACGAAAGTAAGTATCCCTACATCGCGTATAAAAATATTGCATGCTAGCGATATATATGTACTATAATACACATTTTTTTACTTAACTGTTTAATAACGGAACTTATGGTTTGAAAATGATTTTAAAAGTATTACGTTCAACCGTGTAAGCATAGTGTACTAGGCCTGCGTATTTGGCTACTCAATTCTTTACTTATGTCAGTGGTAATAGTATTTGTAATGACTGAATATTGGATTTTCAGTCCGGATGGTTTACAGAGAGAACCAACACACCGTCGAGAACATGCAGAGCTCATTTCATTGGAAACAAAAGGTTGGGACACCGTAGCAATCTAGCCTACATCTCCAGTATATTTCCAGAAGTTTATGAAAAAAAGTCTGCTTCGACTTACACTTTCGAAAGGTTTCGAAGAGCATCGAAACGGACAAAAAGTAAAACGTAAGTACTACAGAATGTGAATGTTCAAAAAGTGCTGTTATGAAACACAAAGTTACCATGCAGAAACCCATGTATATTATCATCGTGCATTTTAAACAAAATTTTAATGTTGATGGCATTTTGTGTTTGGGCGTGGCAGGGAAATCGTTGAAGAAACATTGCTGTCTGCAGTGATTAAAAAGAAAGTACCTGAAATGCAGAATGATAATTGATTGTACAGAAATTGAAGTTGAACGGTGCCATCATATATTGATCAAAGTGTGTTTCTTTGTTCTAATTACAAGGGTACTACACAATTAAATTTCCTAATGGGAATTACACCTGGTGGAAAAGGGAGTTTCAAATCTAAATGCCTTGGTTGTGGGTTGAGTGACATATTTATCACAAGTTATTGTGAATTGTTGACTATTAGAAAATGGCAATGAGTTCATGGTAGATAAAAGTTTTGCAGGAATAAAAACAATCCTCTCTGACAAAGAGGTCATTGTTGTTTATCGATGATATTTGCACGATGGCACATTAATGGCTGAAGTGGAAATTTTTTATAGCTTTATCCATGTTTGAATGTCTCTATAGGTGTTTTCAGTGAACTAAAGACTATATGTAACATTTTAGACAATGCATCAAATGACTGCTCTAATACATTATTGATCTTGTTCATATTAGTGGTATTTGCAGTGTCCCATATTTCAAAGTTTTATATGAAGACAACTTTACAATTACAAAGTGTTGGAATATTTTTTAGATGTGTTATACACAAATATTACACATGTGTAATTGTATGGTAAACAAAACAAAAATGTGCTAGACAACAACTGAAAAAGTTGGCTAACATTTATACCATACAATAAAAGAACTCTGTGCCGACAAGGAGAAAAAATTACTGTTAATTTTATTCTTTCCTTTGGCATTAACAAAAACAAATTTTGTTAAATTATAAGANACAAGGAGAAAAAATTACTGTTAATTTTATTCTTTCCTTTGGCATTAACAAAAACAAATTTTGTTAAATTATAAGAGAAACTTAATGTTATATTTTATTTATACAGGTCAGAACGTATGTATTGTTTTCTTATGTTATGCATATACAGTGGAACCATGTTATAACACCCCCTCTTATAACGTTTGCCTCCCGAAGATGCTGCGTTCTCTTGTTCCACAAACATTTTATCCAATACAAAATTACCCTCTTATAAATTTTTCCCTTATATAAGGCTGACATTTCTTGGGGCCCTTGAGAAATGTTATATACTCTCTACCATGTAAGTTGGCCAGATTCGGACAGGCCTGCGAAAGTAGCACCACTGTTTACATCTGACTACGTATCCTTCTGCCATCAGCTGATCGGCCACATGGCAACAATGTTGTTTATTTTCATGCTGTCATTGTCAGCCGATCCCCTTGTCAATGTACTGTTCGTGGGACGTTTTAGGCAAACTTGCTACTCAGAAATAAGTAATGTGTACATAAATCATTAATCAGTAGATTATGTTAAAGGGCAAAAATATAAATAATTAATTTAAAATTTAGTGACTACAAAACAATGTAATGCTAAACAAATTTTAAGAAATTTTAGACTGACCTCTGTCTAAAAAAATTAGTAGGTTATAAAAGTAAAAATATGAAACCTTGCAAAAAATTTAATATTTGCCAACTCTTTTTTATTTGTTAGAGACAGTGAATTTGGGATAACATTATCGAAACCGTAGTTGTAGCTATTATCACACGTGGGACATTATAGCTAATATATTCGAGTTGGAAATATGCGACGTGGAATAACGCTAGTATTGCGTAACAATTATTTATGCATGTCCAACTTTCTTCAGCAACAAGGAAATAAATTTTCGGAGAACAATATGGCGTATAATTTATGTAGACGAACGATTACCTGTCGAATATAAATTACTAGTACTCAAAATCACTGTACTTGAAATATAAGTTACTTTTAAAATTATGCAGAGCTCGCGAAAAATAAAACTATTGGTATCTGTTCGGAAATTTATATATGTCGCACGCGGAACACTTTTTTTTTGTGGCTGGTAATGCTTCAGAAAAAATCCGATAGATAGTGCGCACATCCTGTCCGGAGCGAAGTCTGAGCCTCTTATTTTGCCCAATATATCGCGTCTTTTTAAAGTTGACTGTTCTTCTATTACTGGCTCAGAACAACACGAATTTGAAATATATTTTGTCAAATTATTAGAAAAATAATTCAACAATATTATGCAATATTTCTGTATGCTTTTGGAATTAATATCAAGCACGTAATGAAAGCGGCGTTGGAGAGGGGCGATTAAGACTTGAAAAAAGGTTTTGAAATTGCGTTTAATTTGGATACAGTTTGTTTTAATGTGCCTTTCATTTTGAACACATGTACATTTCTACTTTAGCACGAAGTTTAGTTTCGAACAGGAAAAACCACTGTTTTATGACCATGTAAAATAAAATGTATTAATTAACCTAGGAACTCATTTTTATCTCTTATTTTCGGCTGGTTTAATGTGCGTCGGCAGTGCACTCAGAATAGCCTACGTAATATTAACTTTTGTTCGTTAGTGCATCAGCTGATACAGAATTTCGTAAATGGCACGTTGTTTGTTTCAAATATGTCAAGTGCCGCTCACGGACTGTCAGAATATGGCCAACTTGTATGTCACTTTTTACAGAGAGCACCAAATTCACATACGTTTATACCGGTTAAATACATTAATATTTGACACTGGTCCACACAATTTATTTTTAATTTAATGTTTTTCTTTTCATCTGAAAACCAATATTTCACATTCATGTTTCCGGTTTCATGCACTATGCACCAATCCATACATGAAATTGGACGTTCACTTCTAATGTTCTTTCAACTCTCTCGTCATTAGCAACAATACTGTGTGTGCTTTCACAAAGCACCATACAACCACGGCTTATGTTATCACATGTTTTTAAGACTAAAGATTCCATATGTTTCCCATGGTTCGTGAAGTAAAATTTTTATGAGAATCTATTGAATGATAACATGCTAGTGTGTCAAAATTGTTTCTATTAAAATACTAGAATTATTTGTTCATAAATTACTTTCAGGACAAGCAAGGAGTGAGTGAGAGGGTGTCCGCGCACACTTGCCAACTCCCAGCCTGTCAGTGTGTATCCTACAGATGGCACAACTGACCCTTACACCCAGTCAGCTCGTTGCTTAATGTGTTGCCATTCCGGGTTTGGATCCCGGTCACTGCTGTCTACCCAACAGCACACCCGACGAGGCGGGATGGCATTTTGTCCACCAAAAGGACTAATTGTGATGACTCAGATTACAAGAGATGTGTCCTAGTGTCTTGTATCCAAGTGTAAAGTATTTGGTGTGCAATCAATTTAAAATCAGCTGGTCAACAGTTCTTTTTAATTGTTTGCCTTGATAGCAAAATGTAGTATTATAATTCTTTATTTTTTAAATTCTGAGTTTTATTTCATGGTGGACAGAAGCTAGAAGCATATTTTAGCATTGAAATTAATGTTAATATAATGTTAATTGTAGTAAAAAAAATAGGTATGGCCAATTCACAAATATCCCAAAATGGTAATTTTATACCATCTATTCAATAGATAATTGTCTTTATCTCAGGAATAATTTTTTTTTAAGAGTCTTAAAAATTGGGGGTTTTGCCTAGGAAAGCTTTGCCAAATTTCCAGGAAAATAAAAATTGGTGATGCAATATATGTATTTGTAAATTCAGTACAACCTTGCTAAAATGACCCTTCACGGTTTCCAAAAATTGGGTTATTGCGACAGGTCGGTCGCTACAGATATTTTGGAGAATATTGAACTGATTTTGACCCACCCCAACCCCTCTACATCAAAATTTTAAATTTTTTGTGTGAAGTTCATGTTCAATTGTCTATAGTGCGAAAATAACACATTTCTAAAATTAAATATAAATTACGGTAGTTTTGATAGGCAAAAGTATTCTGAAAAAAATGATACCTAAGAGGCTTTCTTACAGTTAGTCTTCCCTTATCCAAAATGTTAAAAACATCTAGTGAAGCGAAGATATACAGAGCATCTTAAGTCTATAATAAATTGCCATGATTTTTGCATGGAATGTTAATTTACTTAAATAGTTGGATGGCTCTAGAATAAAATGATGCCGCAAAAGCTTATCTACAACCTTCCTTGTTGCCAAACAATTAGAGATACTGTAACATAGGACAATGCTTACTTTATTGCACCATATTTACAAATGAAACGAAAGCTTCATTAATTATACCGCACACAAACACTATTTTCAGAAACCCAGGTTACAGAATCTCTGATTTTAAGTGATGGTATGAACCCACTGAAGGTCATATCTGTCTGTCATGTCTGATGATTCACAAGAGACGACCCCAGTAAAAGGGTGAATGTTAGGGTCAGAGGGGAGAAGGCTGATGGTGAGGAAGCGAGAGTGTATCTGGCTCTCGTCAAGTGTGATGGACTGGCGGAGAGTTGGAGGCCACAATGGGAGGAAGACTTGCAGTGGTTGTATCTGAGAGTCATTTTGTAAGTTTCATGTGTCTGATGGCATGTTCAAAACAGCTATGCGTAAAATGACGTCAAACATCAGTATTCAAAACCCAAGAGAAATCCAAGTCATAATAACACATTTCAAGTGAGAAGGCGAGCGAGCGAGAGCGTAGTTGCAGGACAAACACAGAGGGTAGTCACATTGTACGCAGAAACATTCAGCTGCCATAGGGGTGGAGGGTGGGCGGAGTTAATAGGTATTAGTTGGCTTGGCCCCATACAGTGCTCACCAAGCGAAACACAATGCACTGCAACCAAAAAAGTGCGACAAATTAGTTTTTTTAACAGATTTCCCTAGCATTTTCGTTTTTATCCACCCACATTTTTTTTACTGTTCCTCAAAAAAAAAAACAATTTGCTGTAGGAAGACTGTCGCTTTAAATGGGGTTGATGTAAAGAGGTTTCGCTGTGTGTCGTGGATTGACGCTAACACAGCATATGTTAATTGCGCAGATCATGGGTAGCAGCGATGCCGGTCTCGGGGAGGACGAAGATACGAGCATTCTGGCAAAACCCTTCGAGCAGGTATTGCTGACAGCTCAGGAGGATGTGAAGGATGAGTTACTGGTGAGTACATGTTGTTGCGTGTAGGTGTGCAGAGTAGCTAGTCGCAAGTTGGTGCAAGAGTCAGTAGGGCAGTGTAATAGAAGGGGAAATTAGTTACTATAGGTTGATCACGGTTAAATGAGCGCTGCTGAAATCCCTGCTTTATATACTTGCATGAACATTTTATTTTACTCTTCGACCACAAGTGCCAAATTAACATTGCCATGGGACTGATGACTTTATTCATGCGTCAGTCAAGGGAAACTGGCAAATCATTAGAAAAGTAAGTATTTCCATAAATTTGCTCATTCTTACAGTAATATGAATTAAAAGAACAGAAAGAAAAAAATTATTATAGTATAGACAAACGTTTACCAAAGTCTTTTAATTAAACTCTGTGATGACCAACTTTACTGGGCGCATGCTACTCATTGTAGCCGTTGAAACGTGCGGAGGCTGGGGCTTTTTTTAGAAGGTTGGTTTCAAAAGTGCTTAATTAGCAGTGAACAGCCTTAACAGCTTCTTCGTTCTTGATTTGTTTCTGCAACTAACTGTTTGTTTCCTCTTTTCCCCGGAGTCAAATTTTCTAAGGAAGGATGTAGATATTGCAAAAAGTTTCATTTCTTTACACTGAATTAAATGAGCTGCATCATAATTTTATTTTATTCAATTATTTAATGTGTTCACTGCATCGTATATTTCATTCAATTAAAATTGTTGCTTTTTCTGGTGTTTTTTATTCCAAATAGAATATGTCTTATTTGAAAGAGTTTTGTATTTGTTCTGTGTGTGTTTGAAGGTCTTGTGTATCCATAGCATTTCAAAGGGTTTATGAAGTTTGTACTGTCCTATACGCACGTTACACAATGTCNGAAGGTCTTGTGTATCCATAGCATTTCAAAGGGTTTATGAAGTTTGTACTGTCCTATACGCACGTTACACAATGTATGCTCTTAGCACCCACAAACTATTTAAATTTCCATTCACATTTTATTATTACACTTTCAGTCCTTTTTTTTTTAACAAAGGAACAGTTTGTTAAATAATCGTCCGTGAAATTTTATGGGACATCCTTTACCTGCATAAGGTTGTATTGAGGAGTGTGCCACATGCACCCAGTACGGTTCAAACGTGGACACAGTGTAAAATTCACTGTGACCATATGGCACACTACCAGCAGGATGAAGACTGTTAAGACTCATCGCGCGGGGTGAATTTTGAACCAGGACTTGTGAACCAGAGCTCGGACATCAATCAGCAGAGTGGCAACATGCAAGGTCGCCACGAAGTGAGAAGTTTCATCTAAACGTCTTTTCCCTGTGGAGTTAATCGTCATTGTTTTGTACGTCAGGGGAGTGCTTGTATGTCACTTCATTCCACATTGCACAACAGCGAGCCACTACAGCAACTTCATACAGAGACAGGTACGTCACGCCATTAAGGAGGCAAGTCCTAACCTTTTGAACAATACAGTAATTCTCCTGAAAACATGACGTTGTGAATTCCGTGCGACAGTAGACGACCACCGCGCGTGGCGCTGCAGATGGTATTCTTTGCCTCCCACGTATTTGGCAGGATGTTCGGAATGCTATGGGGGGGGAACTACTTTGAGGGTGTTAAAGGTGAGTATGTGTGCATTGTAGTTACGCAACTGCTATGATAAATATGGTTGGCACGGTGTGGTTCATGGATGTTTGTCGATGCTCTGTACCCTACATATATGTACTCAGCATTGTTAGTACTTTCCATCACAAATTTTGTTTATGGATGTTTAGGAATGCTCCATACCCTACACATACTCTGTATTGTGATAAATTAACTCTGAAATCACTTTTGAACTACCACTAGCGCACAAGGCAACAGTGACAAAATGTTAGAGGCAGACACACATGCCTGTGCAGAAGGAAGAAATGAAAGAACATGTGAACACTCAATAATGCTGTGCGGTGGTAATTGGAGTGGAGGGGTTTGGATGATGATCAGCAGCCAGGACTTAAAAATCAATGAGGGTGAATCGAGGGAAGTATGGAGCAGCACAAGGATGCAGGGATAGGATAAATGGGAGATCCTTGAAAACCAGCCTACCAGCGGCATCACGCAGCACAATTCCCTGTGTGAAAATCTGGGAGAGACCCTGCTGGTTCGCCTGGGTGGGAGGCGCTAAGTCTGACCCCTGCAGTAGCAAAGTGGGTGACTGTCACAGGAGGTATTTAGGGTGCAGAGATGAACAGTTATTGTGGGATAGCCAAACGTACACTAGCCAAGTATAGTGTGAAAGAGGAAAAGTGGTGCACATTTGGAACATGGACTGGTGAAGGATAGTATAGAGTACCGTACAGACATTTGCTATCTTCTTTTCTGCTTTATTTTCCTGGGGCGGTGATATGAAATGTTTAAAAGCATCAGTTGCAGAAACACCCTGTCAGTCTAAAAGTGTCACTCCAAATAATGGAACATTTGACAGGAATAAGGCAGCAGCAAATTGCAGTGATTCTGCCAGAATTCCAACGTGTAAGTTTAAGGATCTGTATGCATTTTTCACCTGTTACAAATCAATTCAGAGAGATGCTGATGCCCGAGGGGTAATGATCTTAACACTGTGAACTTTTTGAGCATTAACATTTTAAAGGTAGCTGTTGAAAGTATTATCCAATATTTACAATATGTCATGTGTTTTTATGAAGGCATCATAAAAAGTTTTACAGAAATTTTAGCTAACCAAATTTACCAGCGCGTATTGTATTCACTGCTTTTATTCTTGTAGGTCAAGGTCAAGGAGGAAATCGACATATTTGATGGAATCATAGACGACTCGTGCCAGCCAGCTGCTGCGTGTGACACTCGTGGATGTAGTAATCAGGTAAGTTTATGGTTTTTTGTTGGTGGTAACGCGTTTGCATGGCGGCAGTGTGTGTCAGCACAACTTGGGATTACGGACAAACGAGCAAAGTGGCGTGCTCCACTGATGATGAGCCTGGCAATTAACAGAGGTCCTATTATGTAACTTGTGTTTACGNAACAGAGGTCCTATTATGTAACTTGTGTTTACGTTATGATACTTCTGTGATTGCATTTCAGAAATAGGCTATTACCGTTTAATTGAGCACTTTCGAAAGTTCTTCTTAAGATATTTTTTTTTTCTCATTTTGTATCCTTGTGCCGTACCTACGTAAAATTGACGTTGCCAGGGCCTGTGGGCTGTTCATGGTAACCGCTGGAATACAACACAAACCAACAGATTAATTTACAACAGAAACCAGCCTAATCCACTAGAAGTTATACTCCAATAGAAAAAAATTACAACCAATGGCCCCAGTGTTTTCAGACAACAGGAACCAACAGAAACCACTGAATTGTTCTTTGTCCGCTAAATTTGTATACAACAGAAACTCAACAAAGCTATTGGGTCACCAATAGAAAACAACAGAAACCACAAAAAATACATTAGAATGATGATTCCATACAACAGAAACCACTAAAAATACATTAGAATGATGATTCCATACAACAGAAACCACTAAAAATACATTAGAATGATGATTCCATACAACAGAAACCACTAAAAATACATTAGAATGATGATTCCATACAACAGAAACCACTAAAAATACATTAGAATGATGATTCCATACAACAGAAACCACTAAAAATACATTAGAATGATGATTCCATACAACAGAAACCACTAAAAATACATTAGAATGATGATTCCATACAACAGAAACCACTAAAAATACATTAGAATGATGATTCCATACAACAGAAACCACTAAAAATACATTAGAATGATGATTCCATGCAACAGAAACCACTAAAAATACATTAGAATGATGATTCCATACAACAGAAACCACTAAAATTTCTGTTGACTTTTGTTTTTTTTTCTGTTGTAAATTTTTGGTAGGGTGTTAAAGTGTGGAAGTATTTTCCCTCCGCCGTTAGAAACTTGACTGGGTGCATGCCTGTCATTTGTGCCCGTTAACAATATATGCAGGTAGGGACCGCTAATGCTTGATCCACCAGCTGATGGCAGAGGGATATGTAATCAAAAAGTACACATTTGCGCTACTTTCGCCGAACTGTCAAAATCTTGTCTTTGTAGTTGGAATGGAGTGTAGAATTATTCAAAAGTAAGATGACCTCTATAGCAGAATTACTGAAAATAATATATCTAGGAAAGTAGGACTACTCAAAAATGATACAATATCAAATACAAGACTCTAAAATAAAGGATTGAAAAATTGGACAACCTCAAATGCCAGACTTTAAAATGAGATAACCCCCTAATTGTTAAGAGGATAAATTAATTACCCAAAAATGTAATTGGGCATTAATTTAGAAGCTGCTTTATCTCCACACTTAAATAGAAATTTAAGTTATCTGTTCAATGATACAAAAATGTAACAAAATAAGTTTTCAATGTGTATAATTCCATTATCTCCAACTTAACCAAACCTAAATATGTAAATCTTCAATGTCTTTGGAGCACATCTTTAATATGCCAGTGGTTATTAGCCTCATGTCTTCGTGAGAGGACATTTTGGTACGGGATTGGACCAACAATAAGTTGGTTACTGTTCTACTGTCTGTGTTATTTGTGAGAAAGTACCAAAGACTAGCAGCAAGTAAAACTTGAAGTGAATTTTTCAGAGCTATCTTGTTTTAAAACACAACTAGACAGGAATTCTTCTCCTGAAAATTGGGTGTCCTAAGAGATTACCTTCCTCTTCGTACACGTGCATGCGTGTGTGTTAGCGCAGTTGTGTGTGTGTCCATGAGTGGCGCTATCTACCTCTGATTCCCTCTTCCATCCTCTACTCCCATTCTCTTCCTTTTCTCACCCCTCCCATCATTCTTCTCCTCCTTTCTCTGTCTTCTCTTTACCTGTACCATCACCCATCTCTTATAGAATTTGTAAATTTTTCTTCCATATGTAAGCGTTTTTAGAATATTTTCATAATTTCCTAGAATGTTTGAGTTTTTTTTATCCAAAGTTATGGTTGCTGCCAACATTTAATATTGTGAATAAAATTCTGGGCTTTTCAAGGATTCACAGCATCAAAAGGCGTGCATTTAATCTGATGTTTATTGTCCTCGTGCTCTCAGTGTGTACAGAACATGACTATTTTGCTTTCATATCACAGAATATAGGATGGCCACAGACAGGGAAATGTCAGGGAATTTTTGGGTTTGCTTAAATGTTTTAATTCTCTATTCCAAAATGTTATGTGTTTCCATCATTTGTGTGTATGTGAAAGAAAAACTTGCTCAATGTTCATTAACTGTATTGCAAGTGGTCTAGGCCTATTTAATTTGTTTATTATGTTTGCAATAGCAAATAAAATGCAGGTAATTGACTGTGTTGTTTTGCTTTAGTATTATGTATTGGTTGTGCATATTTGTCATGTCTGCGATTCCAGTGAAATTCTGTTTGAGAAGGTGCAAATTATAAAAGATAGTAGTTTTTTTGGGAATGTATTATAACATTTATGTATTTAATACATGCAAGGAGTACATCCTCTAATGTAAATAAATATTTGATGTTATTATAACGAAACATCTTACATATACAGTAAAACTCTGTTAAGACATTTCTGAAAGGACTGAAGAATAATGCTTATTAACCAGGGAAACTTTTTTAAAGTCTCAAATTACACATGTGCAGATAGACAGGGTTCACAATTGTTCAACTTATTAAGCAGGAAAACTTCTTAACAGGGTTTTACTGTATTACATTCTGCTTTGGTCCTATGCTGTACCATACGGCCTTCTGTAGTCTTGAACGCCGGTTGTCGATTTGGAGTGTTGGTTTTTGTGGCATTTCAGACCAGTCTTTGAGAGGCTTCTTGTGAGTAACAGGATCGTGGCAATTTGCGAAACATGGGACATTTTTGTGGACTACCATAGCATTAGGTGCGGTTGTATTGCTTCTATGTTTTTACAGCACATGTTGTATTTTGTGTAATTTCATTTATATTTGCTATTACAGAATATCATTTCATATAAAAAAAATTTCTTCATGTACAAGGATTTAATTGAATAAAATACAGTATTTACAAAAACTTAGTTTTATTGCTCTGGTATAGGTCAGCGAAAAAATGTGACAGGAAGACCTGAAAAAGTCAGGGGANTACAAAAACTTAGTTTTATTGCTCTGGTATAGGTCAGCGAAAAAATGTGACAGGAAGACCTGAAAAAGTCAGGGGATTTTGTTTGTTTTGTGTAGCCACCCAAAGTATAAGAATATGAAATGCTCATTGATGTAATATGTACATATGACACCATGCATTGTATAATACGTGAATTTTTTTCAGATGATGAAGGAATATGGCTGTGTAAAGCAAGAGTCGGTGAAGTGTGAACCTTGTGGAGTGGTTTCTTTCACAATCAAGCAAGAGGTTCATCATGAAGTAAGTACAGGCCTGTGAGTGTTAGGTGTGAGAGGTCGGTAGTCCTCTCTTCGCAGTGAGGGGATGGCAGAGCCGGATGCTGTATGGTAGTTACAATACAACCTGTTTGTGTACAGCATCTATACATATTATAAAACTCAACGTCTCTCTCTCTGTCTGTCTGTCAGTGCGCTTATCATTCAAGAATNTACAGCATCTATACATATTATAAAACTCAACGTCTCTCTCTCTGTCTGTCTGTCAGTGCGCTTATCATTCAAGAATCACTTATGCAATTTACTTTTTTTTTTTCTAATTTATAGCTATGTTCTTTGGCCAGGTTTTAGTATATATTTTGTTACGTAAAGTGTAATAGTGAATCAAGTTGGAAAAATGTTTGCCGCCAGCGCGCTCCCTTGCAATGCGCTGTCTAAACCGTTAAAGATGGAACAATATCATGTAGTAAAAAATTTAGTAGAATAAAAAGACCTAAAAAAAAAAAACTTCGCAGTAGCATATATCTATCTATAACAGAGAAATACTAATAAGTGTTTTTACCATTTAATTTCTCAATACGTATATACGTAAAATTCAAGCTGTTGTTTTCCCATTAAAAACTTAATATTTATCAAAGAAAGAGTCATTAGAACTGTTTAACGAAAAAAACCTAAACAATAATNAACTTAATATTTATCAAAGAAAGAGTCATTAGAACTGTTTAACGAAAAAAACCTAAACAATAATTCTGTAGTCCACGCGAGCGGAGCCGCAGTCACACCTAGTGCATGATGTTTCCCCAGTGCATGGTTGCTGTTGCTCAAGTGTTGTGATACCTGTCTGTGAATGCCTGCCATGCCAGAATATAGTTCTCTTCTGACAGTGGGAGTGCCTTTATCAAGTTATATACGATTCCCCAGAAAGTGAGGCAATACTGGTGTTTCTCCACAACAGCCAGAGCTTTATTTTTTATGAACAAGTGACTTGAATGGGTTGTAAAAGGTAGGCCAGTCTGTCAGCACACCTTTGAAGGTTGGTAGCTGTAGTTTTGGCAACTTCGCGTTTGATGAGGTAGTTTTGAAAAGTTGACAGTCTTTCACTTCTTAATTCGTGTCCTGTAGAAAGTTTACAGAGGACCTCTTGTATTCTGTAATATAAGCTAAGTAGAATTCTTCTAGGTCCCGGTCACTGGATTCAGACTGTGCTATGGGGTCTCTTTCCGAAGCCTGAACTACAAGCTGCAAATGGCTTGCCCCGAAGTCTGCCTTCAGTTTTAAGTCGTAATACGTTGCTTGAACACTCCTGCACGATTCAAATTATGCTGAACTTCATCGGCAAGCATCAAAAGCCTCTGCTTATGCTGCAATTCGCGAGGCGTAAACGTGTCTTCAGTTCATGTTACAATTTAAGCAGTTGTATGTCACACTGCGATTCGACANGCAATTCGCGAGGCGTAAACGTGTCTTCAGTTCATGTTACAATTTAAGCAGTTGTATGTCACACTGCGATTCGACATTTAACTGACCAGCCTAAACTTAAAACAATGGTTATAGATTGTTCACGTGCATAGACTCAAATAGCTCATAGTGAATCCCAAAATTCGTAACTTGCAACGCTGATGGCATTGAACAAGCAGATTTCAAGATT
>NQII01013700.1:0-26215 GCA_002778355.1 Clitarchus hookeri
AGCCATATTCACCCTATGTGCCCCAAAAGAGGTAAGAATGTGATTACTAATGCTGGTGCCCGTTTTTCTCTTTTGCCTTCTATACATGCAAATATTTGGGGAAATTGCGCTAGTATTTTGGTAGACAGAGTACTATAGCTACTTTAGTGAATCAAAAGTATTGCAATTTTCTTCTTTGTAATTTCCCCTCAGGTTTATTGTAGTTAAACACAATGAGTACTGTGAAGTTCAGTTTAGTCAATGGANTCTTCTTTGTAATTTCCCCTCAGGTTTATTGTAGTTAAACACAATGAGTACTGTGAAGTTCAGTTTAGTCAATGGGGGAATAATTAGTATAAATGCTCGCCTCACTGCAACCTTCAAAACAACAGATTTTTTCGGGAATGTTTCTTTCTTGGTGACGAGATTTAAGCGACTCTTAGTAATTGCAAATTTGTCATTCCAGATAATTTTTGGTACAGATTTTTTAGCCGTACTGGAGCTATAGCTGACATAAAGGCAGGTGTTATGAAACTTTCCTTTTCAGTGTAGTTAGTTCCTCTTCATTTTAATATGGAGAAGCCAAAGATTATTTATCTAGCCAAGCATGAAATTGAGCAAGTTGTGGCTAAATTTCCTGAGGTAATAACTACCTGTATCAGATGGTGTAAGGAATAACCATACCAAATTGTTCTTAAAGATTCTACTCCTGTTCGATGTAAACCATATAGAGTTGCTTCTACGAAGGAAAAAATCTAGAAGGCGATTCTAAACAAATTGTTATACGAGGATACTGTGGTGCCATCAAAGAGTGTCTGTCTATGTCTGCTTTTTTGCACCAGAAAAATAACAGGGCGAATTTTGCCTTGTCATTGACTATTGCCACATTAATTCCAAAGTTGCATTAGTCCCATTCCCTCTAACCACTGTAGATAATTTTTTTCAACAGTTCAGTGGTGCTAAAATATTTTCCACACTGGAGCTANCCCATTCCCTCTAACCACTGTAGATAATTTTTTTCAACAGTTCAGTGGTGCTAAAATATTTTCCACACTGGAGCTATGCCTTCCATCAGTGCATCTTACTCCCTAGCTCTAAACCTGCATTGGCCTTCATGACACCCTGGGACCTATTTTAATGGAATCGCATACAATTTGGGGTGTTTGGCACTCAAGCTTTGAGTTATGTGCTTGAGAAAGTGCTACGCCATTTTCAAGGTCAATTTGTAGTGAATTACCTTGATGACGAAATTGTGTACAGCAAGACAATTGAGGAACATCTTATTCATAACAGGCAAGTGTTAACTGCTTTCCAGGGTGCTAGATGGAGTGTTAATCCAGACAAGATACATAGTTTGGGCTGCTGATCACGCTAAGATCTTAGGGTTCATTGTTTCCGATGATCAGGTTTTGTTGGATCCTGAGCGTATTTGCCACGTTCTTTCATTCCAAACTACCAAGAATGTTAAGAATCTGCAGAAGTTCATTGGGATGGTTGACTACTATGCCAAGTTTGGGCTCCATTTGGCAGATATTGCTGCACCGCCGAATAAGCTAAAAAATAAAAACCAGCTTTTTCTGGGGTCCTGAACAAGCTTCTGCATTTAAAAAGGAGAAAAAGTGTTTAACTTCCCCTCCAGTAATGGATTTACCCCAGATTGAAAAGAAATTAACTTTACATGTTGATGCTAGTGATTGTGTCTTAGGGCTGTGCTGTCTCAGCAGGTTGAAGGGGCTCATCTTCCGGTGGCATATGCCAATAAGGGCATATGCCCGTAAGACTTTTAACTAGTGCTGAACAAAAATATTCAACATACAAGAATGAAGCCTTGGCATGCTTGTGGGTCGATGAGCATTTATCTTATTTAGAGATTAATGAGTTTGATTTACGTATCGACAACCAAGCTTTGTCTTGGTTATAGAGTCCAAAAAACAGGCAAGTTAGGTCATTGGGTTGAATGCTTGTCCTGGTTCTGGTTTAAAATCATTAATGTAAAAAGGTACAGATAATAATGTGACTGATACCTGTCCATGTATATATGACCCCTTGGAGTTTTGCCATATTGAGAACAGAGAAGATGAAAGTAAAGAGAATGGGGAGGAACTGAAATTTGTTGGTTTGTTGCAAACCATTCCTAAGTTATTCATAAATTTGCAACATTGGCAATCACTAGATACTGAGTGTCAAAAATTGTTAGCTGATTTCCAACAGGGAAATCCTAGTAATTATGATATGCAGAAAGATATCTGAAGTAAGCCATCTTGCAAGGGAAATTTTTTGGTGTATGTGCCTTCTAATTGAGGGACATGATTTTTGAGTACTACCATTGTATATATTTTGGTGCTCATTTTGGATTAGAAAAAACTTTGTGAAGAATATCTGAGACTTTTTACTGGCTTGGAATTGTGTATGTGCTTGTTTGGTATGTTAACAATGTAATGCAAAGAATGTGAAGGATCATGGTCTGTTTGCTAGTACCCCAACCAAGTTTGTGTGAGAGAGATTATATGTTGATTGTTTTGGTCCCCTTCCTCGGTCAAACAAAGGAAATACCAGTTTACTGTTTACTTCCTTCTCTTTATTTCTTGCTACTTAACAGTTTACAATGATTTAATTATTATATCCTATAAGTGACTAAAAGTCATCTATTATTGTGCGTATTATGTCGGAGTTAATTCTTCTGTACTTTGGTTCTCCGGCTTATATGGTTACTGAAAACACTAAGAATTTCACATCCAGTGAGATGTACAATTTAGCCTTTTCTTGAAAAATTTATTTGGAGCACATTAGCCCTTACCATCCTGAAAGTAATATGGTAGAGAGATACAACAGAGTTAATAAGGTCACTTTAAGTGCTCTCCACCATGACACACATTAAGATCGAGACCAAGCCACCCACATTTTTGTTTTGGCTTCTTATTCTAGCCATAACATATCTGTTGACAATAGTCCTTGTCATTTGTTTTTTGCAAGGGACATTAATCATCCATTGATAATCTATTGGTATTTGCATTTTTATGTGACCCTCAGATTAAGGCAAGAAATTTTGGGCTGATGCCAGTGGAAAATTAAAGAAAGACTATATCCACTAACAATAGTGAAAAATGCAACACCAAGAAGGATAAATGTAATTGAAATGAACTTTATATCACAGATTAGGTACATGATAATTCACAATTGATTAGGATTACAGAACCGTACACAATCTCTGGCCTTGAAAATTCAGTATGGTGTGAAGCCCCCACGTGCTGCAATCAGAGACCCTAAACGTTGTGGCATAGAATCAAAGAAGACCTGGATATGTTCCTGGGGAATCTCCCTCCATGTGGTTTGTATGCGAGTCCACAGAGCATCAAGAGTGGTTGCTGGAGGTCCGTGACGAACAAGTCGTTGACCAACCACATCCCAGACATGTTCGATGGGCGACATGTAAGGCGAACGTGTAGGCCAGAGAAGCAATGGTACTCGCCATTCATTGAAGAAGGCTTGCACATTCCTCGCCGTATGTGGCCGGGCAATGTCCTGCTGAAATATGGCATGTAGAGTTGTCTGAAAGAGGGGCACTACTTCGGGCTCTAAAATCGCCCTGATGTAGTGGTTGCTGTTCAGATTGCTCTCAATACGTAGGATTCGAGATTACATGTTTACAAACAATAGCGCCCCAAACCATTCTACTTGGCGTTTGTTCGCTATGCCGCTCCACAATGCAGGCTCCAGATTGTGGTCACCATGGTAGCGTCTAACACGTATGCAGCCATCACTGTAGGACAGGTTGAAGCGGGTCTCGTCCGAAAACACAACATTTTGCCACTCAGCACGCCAGCAACTGCGTTCCCGTACCCATTACAGTCCAAGGCATTTGTGGTTTCTGGAGAATGGAAGCCGATGCAATGGCATGTGTGCCACCAGTCCAGTCCGCAGCAGACGGCATTGAACCATAGACACAAATAGGTGCACACACATTGCAGTGCTTCAGTATCGAGCCAACACTGTGGATGAGGCTGTACGTTCCGTTACGTCATGCGGACAAGGTGGCGGTCATCCCATGCTGTGGTCACATTGCGTGGTCTAGTACCCGCTTGTCGTTGCGTACTATTCTATCCATTATTCCATGCACACAATATTCAGGCAAACCACTTCCTGCTTTGAGAACTCTAATTTGTTCAAAGTTAACATGCTGGCCCACCTCGACACTCGGTGAAGAGCACTGCGGTAGGAATGCATCGGACTGCCGACGCACAGACCAGAGGCCCACGGCCGACTGCATCCACAAGCAGGACATCCGCATGGGCATGCCAGTTAAACACTGACGAACGGTGAACCAACGACGTGGAACACAAATTTAACTACGAGCTTTTTAACCATAACAACTTTAATATACGCTATTGGAGCTGGAATTACTGCTACTACTGGCACCAGACTTGCCCTCCAATGGATACACGCATCATTTGCAAAGCAGCATGTCCTGTACGAGCCGAAATGTCATGGTATGACAAACCTGTTTTCCGGGGACAGATCATTCTGATCCGTTTGAACTCACTCACATGCTGATATGGCGTCCTTTGACGACAACGAGGCATACTGGCACTTGCTTTCACTTTGTTTGATGGCTCTTCACTGACTGTGCTTGCAGTAACACGGGCCTTTCCAGTCACACAAGAGAGGGCGCTGCTGGGCATACATATATGCCATCTCTCTGCAATCGTAATCACGTATTACTGGTAAACTGTTCTACACATCCTCAGAGTTTGGATTTATTCGGGCCATTCTTTCTGGGTGTTGCAATTTTCACAAACAATAGTGTACACACAGAAAACATGCATAATAGGGCTCATGATGAATGCACCTATCAGGTTGGTGAGTGAGTGAGTGAGTGAGTGAGTGAGTGAGTGAAGAGATTTGGGCGACTCTTAACAGCGAGGTCTTGAGAGCCCATAAAGGTGATTGAGGTGGATATGGAGCGATGCTGGAAAAGGGAGATCCCTGAGAAAACCTGTCAACCAGCAGCATTGTCCGTCATGATTCCCATGGAGTGACCAGGCCGGGGATTGAACCGGTTCGCCTTGGTGGAAGGCGAGCAGGCTAACCGCTCAACCACTGTGGCCCTTATCAGGTTGGTGGTGAAGTAATAGTGAACATGCATTATTTTGTGCCAAATTGGCTATATAATATACTGGCCTTAAGGAATAGTTAAATTCCTCACCCTGGTTACTTTGTTGGTCTATGATAAAGGTAGTGATACTTTGTTCTAAGTACACGTAGTTAATACAGCACAATTTCGTGAGGCTGGTGGTGATTAACGTTTGTACCTAAATCATTTTAAGGGAATTTTAATGTATTGTTTTGTATTGTGTGCTCCCCACTGAGTTTTATTATTTGTCCTTCCTTTTCATGGTCGCATCTGTGGGTGGAGCCCTAAATGCCAGTCACCTATCCCTGGCCTTGCTAGCCATCACTACTGGAGATCTGCATTGAAGATGCTATGCAACTGATGGATTACCATCTGTATGTGGAAAAAGGGTTTGGACTGCAACTTTTGTGCGAGTTTTCTTGGCGCGAGACTGTCTCCTTTGGACTGACTAGGAGTTTCTCCTACTGGCTCACGTTCTCGCTTTTGAAGAACCTGTTGTGGTGCCCTTTCCTACTGAGCTGTGCTTCGTCCAGGATTGTGATGTCGGTTTCAGCAGTGGCTGATCTTTGGGTGACGGAGAATGTAACGTGGTGTATGCGTGTTATGTTTATTCGACACTATATCGCATGAAGAGTTGGTACTTTAACTGTGTGGGTGTGTAAAGAACTTTATTACGGAACACCAACTCTCCTGCACTAGTCAGCAAGACTTGTGTTTGATGCCAGTGGAGAAAAACTGAGCAAAGATTTAATGTGTGCTCGCCCCTCCTTGCTCTTCCAGTGACTGTGTTCACCTCCTTTACTTCCATAAGGTTCTACTCTGTTCTTCTGCATGCTAGCATGGCAGGTGAAGCGTATATATACTGGCGCTCGTGGTTTTCGAAGTGCTCTACTCTGCTAGGCCATCACCATCATACATCACAGCTAGTCTTCAGTTTTGACACCATTATTCTAGTATTGCTCTATGCAACACGAGTCGAGGCATGCAGACCATTTGGTGTTTCATATGGGCTATGTAAAATGGTAATTTATCTTTGCAATTCAAATATTGTAAATTACTTAAGTAAGCATTTTTCTGCCTTTTATTGTGAGCAGAATTAAGATATTGATAGCAGATTGTAGAACAGCGTTTGGCACCATGGTGGAATGTCCTTTTATTTTTTATTATGGGTTTACCTTTGTTTGGTTTTTCCTTTCCTCCCTTTTGTAGTTTGGTTTTCCATGGATTTGCATCCCACCTCAGAGCCATGCTCGCGCAATTAATCTAACCATAAGGTATACAAAAATTAAAGGTTGTTCGCAACAATTTTTGATGCGTATTTGCTTGCCCATATTCTGCTACCTAGTCTCGTGCTGCAGGGTTGTGTAATGCTCCCTTACTCACTGGTTAAATATTATATTTAGGGGTATTTTTGCCAGGAACACACAATCAATATAGTTTATTCAGTCCTGTATGTAAAAGAAGTTGCTCATCCTGTATATTCACTATAATGATAGAGCAGTATAATGTAAAAATTTATTATATTTTGTGTGGGACTGGTAATGGAGTGCCATCAGTGCACACATGATCTTGTTACCCATTTGCTATTGCAGTTTTTTCTTCAAATTATTAGTCTTAACAGCTATACTGAATTTTGTACAGCATGTGTTCTAGTAAACGTGTTAAGTTTTTGTAATTCATGCATTTAATTTATATTCATGTACTCTTGCACCCTTCCCTGTGTGAACAAGCAATTGGTAACACACTTTACTCTGTGTACATGGCCCAAAAACCAAACAACAAAATATTCACTTCTCTGCACAAATAAATATATGCAGCTGTCTTTAGTAATGTGCTCGTGGACTCTGAAATTAGGATGCTGGCACACTGTGGCTGATCATCCAGATATTTATCAATAAAAAACAGGATTCAGCCAGTGCCGTATATCTACCATGCTGAGGCCGCGGTGGTGTAATGGTTAGACTACTCTCCTCCCACCAAAGCAAACCGGGTTCGATTCCTGAAGGGGTGGCCTCCGGATTTTCGTATGTGGGAATCATGCTAAACAATTCCATTGGTTGGCGGGTTTTCTCAGGGATCTTCAGTTTCCCCCTTCCTTTCATTCTGGTACTGCTCCATACTCACCTTGCTTCACCCTCATCGGCTCTCAAGACTTCAATGTTAGGAGCCACCAAAATCTCTTCACTCACTCTACCATGCTGTCACTATTATGAGCATGATGTGTACGCAGAAAATGAACAAGTCATCCAGCCACAGATGCAGGGGCTATGTGGAGGCCAATAATGAAAGGTCTATGAATGAAATTACATTACTGAAGTTAACACATTGCAATACAGTAAAAAAAGTTGAGGACCTCCATGCGACATCTGCTGCCAGCCGCAGCTGCTACAAGATTATAGACATGGCAGCTGGAAGAAGGCTCATGCCCACATTCCTCTGGCAATTATACAATATAAAACCCATGTAATTAAAATACAAAAACTATAAGCTCTTTTCTTTTAAAATTAACTGAACAATTATGGCAATGACAGTTTCTTGCTAGAACGTCCAGTAATTAAAAGAATATACAAAATTGCATCACTCTGGGGTTGGAGAGTATGAGGTCCTGATGTTATGGCACGTCACGCTCGACAGCCTCAGGTTAACCACTTGTCTATAGTGCTATGTCCTTTTGTTTACATGTTTCCCTTACCCCTTTCTCAGCCACATAATTTGCAATCTAAGGGTTAGTCTGCTCTTTTCCCAAACCAAACAACACAGTACTACATACACACTCACTCCAGGGCTGGTCAGTTCCCCACGTCTCAGCATGTTGGTGCTGGGCTGGTTAGGACTGGACTAATGGCCTGAGCACCCAGGTAAGGCAACAGTGGTTACTAAATATTAATTTAACTAGCAAAGTATGTGTTTTTTTACATTTACTTGTTTTCATTATGGCTGAAATACATGACTGTTCTTGCTAACACATACTAGAATTATATTGTCTCTCATAATATTAAACATCAAAATTAATTAACCCACAGTATATTTTATTTTGTGATCAGAATGTGACCCAGTCTTGGGGAAGTGAAGTAAACCATAATATAAAAAAACCAAAATTTTTTCAAGCAAATCTTTTATTCAACTGTATGATGTGAAATCCACAAGTTTATTGAACCATAATATTTTATTGACACACTCAACAGAAAGCACGTAATAAATGCCTGTTAGTAGTGTGGTTGTAAAGGTAGGTACTTCTCTATAAAATCACATTTGCACAAATGTAATACGTTTTGTCAACAATTTTTTTGCTGGCTGATGCTGCATTAAAATGAAAATTTTACTACACATTCTACTGATAACAATATACAATATAAAAAATCTAAATTCTTTGTAAAAAAAACCCAAAGTTTTACAGCATATATTTTTGGTATATTTATGCATATACTGTTCTTTCACCAACAGTAACACTACACTGATGAAAAAACTGGCTAAAGTGAAGGTTTCGGTCACTGTTAGTTGAATAAACATACGGTTAAGAACAGAAGAAAGAGACTGTTTATTGTTCACTAAACGACAAAAGCATAATCAAACATTTAAGGGCAAATAAATGATGGCTATTTAGCAAACCGGTTTTTAATTAACGGTTTTCACCAAAATTTCAATGAGTAAAGCATAACTACTTTGATACACATAACAAGGTATTTCAAGTATTTATAACAATGTTGCCTTTTGGTGAAATGACAGTTTGCAATGGAGTCCTTGCACCATTTAATGTCAGTTTTATTTTCCCATTTCACCATAATCACATACATAAACAAATATATGGTTTGGGGAGGGTGAGGGGACAATTCAGGACCCCTCTGAATTATTGGTGTGCATATAATTTGCATGAGCTATACTTTATCAACATCCTAACAGGGAGTTACAATTTTAAAATATTTAATCTCCCCCTCCCCCCTTTCTCTCATTTTGCACCATTTATGCACATATTACATGATTGTTTTCCTTTACACAGTCACAACAATATCAGTTTAATAAAACATTTTTTTATCAATGTACAAGACTTTGAATGATAAAAAGTCTACAAAAATTTAGCCCTATTGTACTGGTATAGGTCAGCAAAAAAAAAAGTGGCAAACAAAAAAACCTGCATAAGTTAGCGAATTAAGTTTTATGTTCTATGTAGCCACCCTAAGTTAATTTTTTTTTAATACCCTTTTCCAGAAGCCATGTACCAGTATAAAATTTTTATTACAGACTGTCCACAGCTGACTGGATAATATTGAAAGCCCTCTCCTGACTCTATACATTGTACCATCCATATCAAATGTAGTAAAATTTCTTAATGCTTAACTACAGTCTTGGGCCAATTTTACACAAGTGCTAGAAATCCAGTGTTCAAAAAGCTCAAACACTGACATTTTCAGGTTTGTCTACACGAAAGCATCAGAGACGCAAGGTTTCAGCATTTTCCGCTCAGTTGCAAAATGAATCCCATTCAGATAGATATGTATTGTGGGCATTATGTTGCAGCATGTAGAAGAATGTAATAGGAAGCGAAACGCCAGAAGATGTTGGTGGACTCATCCTATGTTTTCAGACCATTTGTTGCTAGGTAATTTTCACACATTGTAACGTTGGACGCTACAGTTACACAGACTATTACGTTTCAACTCGGCTGTAACTTATCACTCGACTAGCTCAAGTCAGAGGAACACGAGACTCTGTACAATGGAGGCCAATTACATATGAAATAAAGTCAAGTTCCAGAGTATTTGTTATATACTTTTATTTAATATTTACGTGACACAGTTCATATATGCAGAGTACGGACCATTCGCAGGTAAATATACTATTGCAGACCAGAGCCACAGTCGTTTACTAATTATTATGTTTCTTCCAATCTGGTCCGAAGGAATAAGAAATGCGGCGACCTCCCACACCGGCGGAGAAATAATGTAGCAAAGTCTAGTTGCTGATGTGGGGGTTATCGTCACGCCCGATGCGGCCTAGGCGAGCATTGTACCACTGCCCTGAAGGGCGACTGCCTTCCAACTCTTCCTCGCCGCCGACTGACCTCCAACTGACTTCCTTGCAGACAGACCTGAAGGGCGACAGGCGCACGTCTACTTGTGCTGCCTATCACCCCCCTCTCCCCAGATAAGGGCCTGGCCACGCACGCATCTGCCAGCAGCGTCATCCAAACTACACTGTGTCCCGCGTTATCGAAACTGACATCTTATTGAAACTGTGTTGTAGGAAACTAAAACTGTGCCGTCAACATACAGATAAAAGAACTTCTCGTACAAAATTTGTTGACGCAGTCTGAAAAAAAGCTTAATAATGCTGACGCTTAACTAAAACTCCAACGTTCGAAACGAAACGGTAAACAGACACCTGATAAACGCAAAACAGCAAACGTCTGCCGGATAAACAAACTATCACGGGAAACGAGCCACCACTGCTTTAATTTCAAACCCGATAAAAATATTGTGAAGCTTAGCAAAGCTAAAGAAAAATGAAACATGTGTCCCGGTCCCGAAAATTAAGAATACTGCATCATTACAACATCCTTCAATAATCATAGAAAGCATCCCGAGAAATCCTTTCAATAATATAGAATGTCAATCACGCCTTTAGATGAATTACATGGCTTAGTTAGTGAATATATAGAGAAAAAGGATACGATCATAAGAAAGAGCATTCATACTGATAAGAGACATGTAGTAACCTTGAGGTAAGTTAAAAAATGTTATTTTTTATTTAATTTGTATAAAAATGTAAACAATAGAGGGGCATGATTGCAAGGTAATCAAAATAGGCATCATTACTTCCAAAAATTTATTAAGGAACATATTTGTAGAAGTATGAAAATGTATGTATTACAACATTATATTCTGCCAAACAATGTAACCTCAAAATGTTAAACTCATCAATATTAGAATCCATTCTCATTGCTGATGAGGGAGGTGATAAATCCTGGAAGGAGGTGAACAATAGGCAGTGCCAGGTTCAGGTGAAGTGTTGATGTTCATAGTTGATGTGACGAGTGTTGCAGTAATCACTTCAGTAATTTTCAGTCTAGCCTGCCTTGCCGATTGAAGATGCTGCTGTTTAAAACTGGCACAAAAGACATCAAAAATGCCTGATGGCCATATAAATCAGTTTGTCATTCCTTTTTCAAGTTGTGAATGTTCTCTCTGAATAAATATGCTTTCTGACAAAATGGATGGCAACAGCTTAGCTGATGAAAGAAAGGAGTTTTCTCTCACTGGTCTCTTTTGCAGTTGTCTGTGGCACTGCCTCTTGGGAGGAGACACACCTATTTCTGTCAATGATGTAGCCATAGACTAAGTATCACTTTAGCATTCTTGGGTGTGACAATAATCAAGGTGATCTGGAGTGTCATGAGAGTCCTCTCCACAGTCCACATTTTCTTCCAGTGGAGGACAAATATTTGATGATGTCTGTGTACTTCCTTTTATGTGTGGGAGTAGGAACTGCAGCTGGTGGCAGAAAATATAAGGCTCAATCTTGATGGCAGCCTTCCCTTTTTCTGTCTCAGCTATTTATCTGTGGCTCCTCACAAAATTGTCCAGTATATGGCTTTCCACTTCTTCATAAGCTCCTTTTCTGAAACACAACAACCTATTCTGTATTGTTACATTGTGTACATTGCACAATGTGCATCATAGGTAAAATGAAAACATATATACTATGTGATCAAAAGTATCGGGACATCCACCTGAAAATGAAGTATAAGTTTGGGCCGCCCTCCATTGGGAACATTGGCAGTCAATATGGCGTTGGCCCACCCTTAGCACTGATGGCTGCCTGCACTTTCGCAGGCACACCTTCAATCAGGCGGCGAAAGGTTTCCTGGGAAATGGCAGCCCATTCCTCATGGAGCACCGAACTAAGAAGAGGTATCGATGTGGGTCAGTGTGGTCTAGCACGATGTTGGCGTTCCAAAACATCCCAGATATGTTCTATTGTGTTCAAATCAGGACTCTGCGCAGGCCAGATCATTGTTGTTGTCAAACCACTCCCTCACATGCTCTGCAGTATGGATGGGTGCTCGGTCGTGTTGAAAGACACAATGGTATTCTCTGACAGGTCTTTGATAGTAGGCAACATGAAAGCAGTTAAAATGGCGAAGTAAAATTGTGCCTTGACAGTGCTTCACATAGCAACAAGGAAGCCAAGCCCCCTCCAGAAGAAAGATGACCACACTGTAACCCTCCACCCCAAATTTCACTGTTGGCAATATACTGAANGCCAAGCCCCCTCCAGAAGAAAGATGACCACACTGTAACCCTCCACCCCAAATTTCACTGTTGGCAATATACTGAAAGGTAATTGTCGTTCACCAGGCATTCGCCACACTGACACCGTACTATAGAATCGCAGCATTGTATACCATAATTCATAACTCCACACAATGGTTTCCTACTCTTCTATTGTCCAGTTTCAAAGCTCCTTACACCATGTGAGGTGGCATTTGGCATTTACCTGTGTTATGTGTGGTTTATGGGTGGTTGCTTAACCATGGAAACCAAGTTTCCGCACCTCACGCCAAACAGTCATGGTGCTTGGAGTGGATCCTGATGCAAGTTGGAATTTCTGTATTAGTGGCAATGGATGAAGGACGATTATACTGTAGAACTCTCTTCAATATTTGATGGTCTCTGGCTGTCAACATGGGAATTCGGCCTGCATGCATTTCGGTTGTACACATATCTTCATGTTTCCATTTCACTGTAACTTGGAAACAGTAAACCTACAGATATTCAGGAGGCTGGAAATATTGTGCACAAACTACTTACACAAGTAGCACCAAACCACCTTCGAGTCGAGATCGCATGTTGTATCCAATGGCATCCCAAATTATCAAACTTGGCATTTGTCCGACATACCGCTCCACAATGCAGGCTCCAGATTTCAGTCACCACTGTAGCGTCTAACACGTATACACGGCCATCACTGCAGGAGTGGTTGTAGTAAGACTCGTCCGAAAACACGACAGTTTGCCACTCAGCACGACAGCAACGGCATTCAAGTGCCCATTGCAGGCTGAGGCATGTGTGGTTTCGGGACCATGGAAGCCGACGCAATGGCATGCGTGCCACCAGTCCAGCCTGCAGCAGATGCCATTGAACCATCAATGTCTGCGTTGATGGTTTGATTGCAGTACTCCACACCCGTTGCAGTACTCCACTGTTGAGCCAACACTGTGGATGAGGCTGTATGGTCCATTACGGCCATGCAGACAAGATTGCAGTTATCCCATGCTGTGGTCACACTGCGTGGTCCAGTACCCGCTCGTCGCTGCGTACGACCCTCTTCTATCAACTGGTTCCACAGATGCATCACTGTCATAGCAGCATGCAGTGTACAAGACGAAATGTCACGGTATGACTAACCTGCTTCCTGGAGACAGATCATTCTGCCCCGTTCGAACTCGCTGACATGCTGATATGGCGCCCTNACCTGCTTCCTGGAGACAGATCATTCTGCCCCGTTCGAACTCGCTGACATGCTGATATGGCGCCCTTTGACACCAACGAGGCATACTGGCACTTGTTTTCACTTTGTTTGACGGCTCTTCACTGACTGAGCTTGATGCAACACAGACCTTTCCGGTCACACAAGAGGGCGCTGCAGGGACTACTCTGCAATCATAATCACTTATTGCTGGTACATTGTCCTAGACATCATCCAAGTTTGGATTCATCTGGGCCATTCATTCTGGGTGTTGCATTTTTCACAAACAATAGTGTAGATTTGCCTTTCAATAAACCCCTACCCATATAAAACGTAGCTGACGGTGCACTAGTTCATCATGTTCTACTTGGAGATGACCATATCCTTCCAAAAATCTGTCACATGAAAACAAAGTTTACAAACTACAGACATGCTAGAAGGAGACACATAGAGTTTGATTTTGGAATTCAAAGTAACAAATGGCACATTTTATATTCAGTGATTCTTGTTCATCTAAACTTCAGATCAACTNTGATTTTGGAATTCAAAGTAACAAATGGCACATTTTATATTCAGTGATTCTTGTTCATCTAAACTTCAGATCAACTTTCGTACAATGTTTCTGCGTTTTACATAACTTTGTTACAAGGAGGGAAAGTTATTGTTTTGAAGAAAGATTATCATGTGATATGCAAGATCTAGCCTAGTACAAATGTCCAGTGTAGGAGGGCATTCCCAAGGCTTACAAGTAAGAGAACTGTTTTGTAATTATTTTAATGGACCAGGTGCTCTCCCACAGAAAGATAACAGAATCAGTACTTGTAGTAATTATGAATAAATATGTTATNTTTTAATGGACCAGGTGCTCTCCCACAGAAAGATAACAGAATCAGTACTTGTAGTAATTATGAATAAATATGTTACACTATCTCCTTCATAATAGATAATAAATGCAAATTTTATTTTCCTACGCTTCCAACATTTTTATTGTATAATCAGCTGAAGGCTCTCGACTTGACTCAAAACTTCAAAAGAATATAATACAATAACATAACTTCTTTTAAAAACATANTCAGCTGAAGGCTCTCGACTTGACTCAAAACTTCAAAAGAATATAATACAATAACATAACTTCTTTTAAAAACATATAGTATTTAAAATTTATTTGTAATTAACGCAACATAGTTATCAACGGATGCTTTAGATTCAATCAAGCAGTGGACGCTGATATTTAGCTAGACATATAGATAGTAGAATCACATTATTATGTCCACCTGCTAGAAGTGCCATCTGCAGCACGTAGCCTATAACGAATGGCCTGTGACATGGGCTGGTGAAGTAGGTATATAATGTGACCGAAAGGCTGGCTGTACACATTGCACTTCCTGCTGTCATGGGTAAGGGAAGCGATTTAACCAAGTTGCAAAAAGGGATGATCATCGGCTTTCGAGCCAAGGGAGGCAGCATTTCGGAAACAGCGATGTTTGTGAACTGTTTACGTGCCTCTGTGGTAAAGGTGTATCATGAGTGGACAAATGGTACAATTGGGAATAACCCTCATGGAAACTGCGGAGCTCCATGTGCCATTGACGTCCAAGGTGAATGTTGACTATGACGGTGCATGAAGGCCAACTGAAAGGCTACAATGGAACAGCTCACCANATTGACGTCCAAGGTGAATGTTGACTATGACGGTGCATGAAGGCCAACTGAAAGGCTACAATGGAACAGCTCACCGTCCAAATGAACCAGGGGGCATCCAGACACGTGTCTACTGCAACAGTTTAGGGAACCCTTCTACAAATGGAGCTCCAAAGTAGACGGAGGGTAACTGCATCCATTCTAACACAGGTGCATTAATGAAAAGGATTGGAATTTGCTCGGCAGTATGGCGACTGGACAGCTGCTGATTGGTGACAGGTAGCCTTCTCCGACAAGTCACATTTTCAGCTGCATAGAACTGATGGAAGTCAGCGTGTCCGGCGAGACACACCAGAGAACCTACACCCCGCATCCATTGCTAGATGAACACAAGGTAGTGGGGGCAGTGTTATGGTCTGGGGACTTTTCTCGTAGTATTCAATAGGTCCCATCATCTGTAAGGAAGCCACTCTTGATCAATTTGGTTATGAATCCATCCTCAGTGATCACGTCCTCCCATACATTATGATTGTCTTTACTCGGGAGGATTAGATCTTCCAGCATGATAATGTGCCTTGCTACACGACTAGAAGTGTCCGCACATGGCTGAAAGAGTACAATCAAGACTTCAAGGTTCTTCCCTGGCCCCTAAACAGCTACAATCACAATCCAATATAACACCTGTGGGACCACCTCGATCGTCAAGGGTAGCTGTCTGTCTCCTCTGCCACACACCCTTCAACAGTTGTGGGATGCACTGCAGACCGCATGGCTCCAGATACTCGTGGAGATCTATCAGCACCTGACTGAGTCAATGCCAGCTCGTCTAGCTGATGTCCGTGCTGCGAAGGGCGGTTACTCTGGATACTAGCAGGTGGTCATAATAATGTGATTCAACTGTGTATATACACCACTCTGACATATATAAAATCAGAACTGAAAAGAATGAAAACAAATGTAATAGCAGACATACATATATCCTACATACCTCGTTCATTTTTGATGAGGGGGGATACTTTGTTCCAATCAGCATGCATTGCTTCACCAATTTCTGCCCAACATGCTGCCTTAATTTCTCTATTTGAATATTCTTTCAGCGTACTATTGTATACAGGTGGACACTTCTCCACCTCACAAATGAATTTTTTCTTGTTGAATGTTGCATATAATACTACCTACCAATACACTAACATGATATAATATATTCACTATCCATGTTGGAAACTATATGGGTTTCAACTGCTTGTGAACGCCCATCTAGATTGCACAACATTGCAAGCACTGGTATCACCAACGCATCCCTCTGCGTTCAAAATGCTTGTCTAAACACTTTTACGGATTCTCTATTAATTCAGTTGAGATAGTCACATTGGTGTTAGCAAGCATTTCAACAAGCTGTTTGAACGCTGAATTTCTAACGCTCTTGTAGAATCACCCTTAATGTACATAAGTAATGGCACCAGAAATTCAGTCTCTTTTTGTTTTAAATACACAGGAATTGATGTTGAAACTACACAGTCATGTTTTCAAAACTTTCATATTACTTGCCTGTTGAATTGTTAAAATTTTAAGGTAATTCAAACAGCAACACAGGTCATTTACTTGTACTTCGTATGCATACTCTATTATTACCCAACTTCTAAAGTACTTTCATAAGTTACGCACCTTTTGCATAGGAACTTAAACATATCTGTTCTCGATGGAGCATCGGCCCCTCTAAATAGCGTAACTCGGGGGGGTGGGGGATCAGTCAGTCAGCAGTCTGTGGTAGCCACCTGATGAAGTGCGGTGAGCAGTGAACAAACAAGAGGACTGATGGCGGGCTCAAATAAAGACTGTGGTGAGCGAGCGTATGTTCTGCAGTGAAGAGCGAAGCGCACAAGTTCTATGAAGAGCAAGTTACCCAACGAGTAGACTGCGCATGTGTACAGGAGTGCCTGGGGCACTCTAGAACATTTTAGACAGGAAATAATGGTGATATCTGGATTGAAATAAGTTGTGACTTGAATGGACAAGTGATACCAACTTGAACATAAATACTGGAACTGTCAGATAGCAAATATATAATTTTAATACTAATTCCATGGGTATTCAAACTGTTTATGAAGACTGGTTTAAGGTGTTTAATTGTGTTGGTTTATATGAAGTGAAAGACAATTACATAAAAAGCAACTGATAGCCATTGTTGTTAAGATAAGAACTTTGGAGTAATACTTATTGGATTGTTTATAAATAAAATAAGGAAATTATTATTAATTACTTTATTTAATTAAGACCTTCATCCCTCAGAGAAACTGGCAATACCAACAGATTTAGAAAAATTGTAACACTGGTGTCATAAGTGGGATGGAGGCTTTTTTTTTAACTGTTTTGTAAATAAGATTATACTGTAAAGTATTAAATAGCAAGATAAACTTGAAAAAATAATAATGATTGTTGTACTCGTAGTATTAGGCCATAAAAATTAGTAGAGTACTGTGAATGCTAACAAGTAAAATGTTGGCAGATAAAGGCACTGTGAGCTTTGATTGAAAGGGTGAATGGCCAAAAAATTAATGTTAGGAAAAGTAAAGATAGCCAAATAAATAGTGTTTTAGATAATGTTAATGAGAATGTAAACAGCAAAATAGAGGAATTAAATGAAACAGTAAATATTAAAAATAGTAGAGTTAGAAAACTTGTCACACGTGTAAAAGTTACAATCAGCCATGCTCAGCAAATATTACATTGCACAATTAAATATAAAACATATTTGAGTTGTAAAACCTACAAACAATGTAACATGCATGAAGTACAAAATACAAAATAATCTCAACCCTACCAGTTTTTGCTGTGATCATGCATGTTTCTCATCATGTCGTATTTGACAGGCTACCAACTGATTTCCCCAGGGATGATTTGTGCCAAGAGATTTCCACCAATAATTAATATGGCTATTATTATCCTGTGTCTTCTAGCACAATACTGCATAACCATTAATTAACAAACTCATCAAAACACTGTCCAAGGTTTAAACATCTGAAAATTGTTTGGTGCAGAAAAATCCAAACACATTCACTACATAAAATTTACAAAGAAAACAAAACAGTACAAACACAATATGGAACTTAAGAAAAATTAATGACAGCCACTTATTTCATCTTTACTGCCAGACACATGCTTCTTGTCAGCTGAAGATGTCTGAACATCGCTGAACAAACTCATAGTGTCGCACCACATCCATTTTTAAGGCAAGCATAACCTATCGCCGGCTTTTCATTTCAGCAGGTCCAGCCTGTTGCTTAGTCATTCTACTGCACAGCGTAGATAACAATTATGGAAAGTAACCAACAATATGAAAATAACTTTGACACACCAAAATGAACTTCAATGCAGACTCTAATGACAGTACCAATTCCTGGTAGTGTAACTCAGAGCAAGTGCCATGATGAAAGGACAATGGGCAATCACAACACTGCTAACTATTTACATTGTGTAATGTCCTGTTCCTTCCAGAGAGCAAAAAAATAGTGGTTTGATGTTTACAGTGGCTGTGCATGCACTGTGACAGTTTGACAGGCGATAAGTTTCCCCTCTTTCTCCAGCCCTTGTGTGCCTGCGCAAAAAAGTAGATCACCAGGTGGAGGGGGAGGGGAGAGACAAAAGGTTTTGCCAGATGCATGGAATAATGCTGTGCATCGCCAGTGTTTACACAACAAAGCCCGTGGTACAGGCTGCCCAAGGAAAGTGATTCCCGTCCTGCATAAAATAGCAGCTTGGGAATGTCAGTTAAAGCAATTTTTGCATCTTTTGTATGAATCAAAGGAAACAAATAAACACGTCTGTTATAAGAAGTATCTGTTAAAAAAATGACTGCTATTCAAGGACTTACTTTATAAGCCAGTTGGTAAATTATAAAACAGACAGTGAGAATGAAAGGATGGACAATGTTGAGTGTAAGGTGAAACATGAGATGAGCACCCTCAAGAAGGAATGGCAAGAACTCCTACACCAGCAGGGAAGGAGACATGTAACGGACAGGGAAAGAGCTGAGAGATTGACCACCACCAAGCGGATGAATGTGAGCAGATACAGCCATCACAGGAAACGTCTGCATCTCAGACAGGGGTGTGTAAAGGCTTTGTGCCATATGTGTTGGCACTTATTTCAAGTTCATTTTGTAATGTTCTTAATTCCATTCAATTTTAACAAATTTGTGTCTTACGAATTATTTTTATGGCAACATGCTCTAGTTCTGCTCACTATTTTTGTTTACTCACCATAAAGATGATTTTAAAACCAGCTATGTTATCTGGAATTAATGTTATGTCTGAACCTTTATCTAGTCATTTTCTCATGTTCCTTGTTTTAAGAATATTTTTCTTTGTGTAAATTACTAGTTCATGTATTTAATATTGTCTGAAACCTTAAGTTACAATTGTTAAAATGGAAATGTTTTTTAAGAATATCACTTGGGATACATCTTACTGGATCACTTTGATATTTGTATTGATTGGTCGCGCGAAACAATGAAGTCCAGAGCATGCCACAGTATATATATACTTCTGCTCATGCCACTTCCTTCTTTATTGTTTTCTCACCATACAGCATGTAGTTACCTTGTTTTATCTTTTCTTGCATTGAATTTCATCTTAGAATGAAATAGTTTTCATCAGCCGTTTTGGGAAATTTTTTTTACCACTGATATTTTATTTTGTGATGTGGTAATGTTATTTCTTTGATAGCTTTATTATAGTAAATTTTTGTTTAGTTTTTTTTTTGTTTTAGTGGTTTGCAGCATGGACCTACGAGCTAGTCATGGCCAACCATTTCCATCTCTTGCCGATGTGAGACGTACACCCGTTTGTGGGATGGCCTTGTTGTCCATGGAACAACAATGTCTTTCTTCTGATACAGCACAGTAACTTCATAAAGGACAGATTAATTTTTTTGTTTTCTGGTTTCGCCTGCTGCACGACCTCATGGGTGTGCTCCAGCCTGTTTTGGACTAACACACTACATTACGTGCAATTGTAATACAAAAAAAATTTTTGGCAAGAAAAATAATAATGATTTTTGTTTAATAATAATAACTATTTTTGGTATAAAAAAGTATGTGAACTTTAAGATATAGGCTGTTCATGGTAAAGTGAGCACTTTTGAGGCCCTATTTACTTTATTATTTCAGTAATTTTTTACCCTTTTGCAAACTTTTTGACTAAATATTGCCATGTAAGTAATAAACACAATGTGAAGATTCCACCTAACTAAGAAATTAAAGTTGTACGGTTAAAATAAAATACATTTATTGATTATTGTTTAAATGAG
Organism: Clitarchus hookeri; assembly: GCA_002778355.1. Classification (NCBI taxonomy): domain Eukaryota; kingdom Metazoa; phylum Arthropoda; class Insecta; order Phasmatodea; family Phasmatidae; genus Clitarchus; species Clitarchus hookeri. The sequence continues at coordinate 20,525 of NQII01013700.1, forward strand.
AGGGCTTTCAAAAAAGCTCACTTTACCGTAAATAGCCTATCTATCTATCTATCTATCTATCTATCTATATATGCACCCACACACACATGTACACACACATACATATTTTGCGTATCCAACTTTACAAATTATTGATAAAACAAATAATAAATAAAGAATTTTTTATTAGGATGTGCTGTGATAAAAAAAAACAATATTAAAGTTAACCCTACTGAATACTCGTAATGGTGTTACGTTGAGAAAACTGTTGAAATGAGGCACTACAAAGTTATAAAAAAAAAAAAAAAATTGCATTTTGACTAATTTTTTTTCCTTCTTATTAAAATATATACCAGCAATTTTTCCCTTCCAAAACTGTAGTGGTGTGTGCGAAAAGTTAAATTTACACCATCAGTGTACTTAATGCAAATTCATGATTCTGATGTAATAAGCAAAACAGGAGCACGCCCCTACCTTGCTTCTTGTAGTCTGCTCTTGTCTACAACCTAGGAAACTAGATTCCACTCTTTTTTCATGTGTCATCTCGTGTCAATGTTAGGGTACCTATTGGTGCCCATGATTCTGTCGTGAAGGTGGTACAGCATCACAACTAAGCCGGCCCCCTACGATGGACAAAGACACCTTGGCGCAAAAGCCAGCATCAGTTCAAGATTGTCGCCACCCTGAATCGCTGGACTGATGGGCAGTGGGCGTACTACCTTGTGGCTGTACTAAGGGGACCTGCAATGAGCAATCTTCAGTCCCTGCCAAAAAGACGTCAACTGGACTATTCCACACTGGCGTCAAACTTGGAGCTGCATTTCAGCAACCGATGATACCTGCGACACACCCACCACGGCCAACTAGGATGCCACTATCATCGACCAGGAGAACACCTGCAGGAGCTATGGCAGGACATCATACAGCTGTCTCACCTGCCTCTGGAGGAGTGCTCCGAGGAGGCACACAATGTCAGTGCAGTTTGCTTCTTCGTCGATGCTATTGCGGATACACAGATGCGGCAAGCTGTATACCTGGTTTCACCTAACACCATGCAGGATAACCTGGCCCGAGCACTGGAGGTGGAGTCAGAAGGACAGGTATCATTGCCCTGACATTCAGTATGGGCAGTGATTTTGAGCAAAGATGAGGACAACAGTAATATATTGAAGGCATTGCAGATTACTCTGATGGACATCACTTCCAGGGTCCTTGCTGCAGAGCCTCATTGTCCCCCTACCGAAAGGCCCAAGTGTTGATCCTGTGGACAACTGGGGTACCTGAGAACCAACTTCCCCCAACTGCAGCAGCAGTAGCAGCAGCAGCAATCAGAGAGCAGGCAGTGAGGGCCAGGGGAGTGTGCAGCATCTTCAGGAAACATATAAACGTTGATCTTGAAGTGCAAAGGTCAGTGATTGCTGGAGAGAAGGTCCTAATGTTCTTGCAGATGTGTTCAATAAAAAAAGGACTCGGATGCCGTAATGGTGTAGGGGGAACCTGATTGATGTTTCTTGCCAGATAGATGGTCACTGACAAAGGGACGACTGCAACTGTTGTAAGACCGGACATCCTCTGGCCTTCCCCACAGCAATCGCCCGACGACAGTCTGGAGCAGTGCTATTTGACTAGAGTAACGGGTGAGACTACACCAGCTAGGGGTAAGAGAAGGGTACAGTTGAAGCCTGGTAAGGACTTTATATGTTACATAACCTGGGGTGCTGCATCAACCCTCTCAATTGCAGGTACTACAGGCAGACAACACAAAGTTGGTGTTTTCAAAATTACGAGATTTGTCTTCGCCAATATGATGCCCGTTAGTGTGTAGTCAATCCACGGTGTTCCCTGATTTTAGAAAAATTTTTATTCTACCAGATGGTGTCTTTGTAGTAAGGACTTTGGTCTCTTCAAAGTCTGACAGTTTGTCAGCAAGGATGATTAATTTTCTGACACTGCTGTATGTCTTCAGGAGGGGGCAACAATAGGGGTTTGCAGGCAGGTCTCACAGGTACTTCCAAATGTTCCTGAAGCTTTGATTTCACAAAATATCAAATGTCATGGGGAACTGCTATCAAGAACCGGAGAAAACCTCAACTTGAGACAAAGAAAGGCTATCTCAGAATTATTATAAAGGAATAGGAATGCTTTCACTTGTGGGCCAAATGACACCACTAACATCATATGACATGCCTGAGTAAATTCTATAAGATAAAGGAGTTAGATGTGATAGGACCATCAGTCAGTCCATGGTCTTCTCCCATTAAGCTTGTTAATAAGAAAGCATCAGTCAGTCCATGGTCTTCTCCCATTACGCTTGTTAATAAGAAAGATGACTACGAAAGTTTGCGTTGATTATAATGTGACCAATAAAGATTCTTAACCACTCCTAAGGATAGATGAGACACTGAACAGACCAAAAGGTTCACAATGATTTTATACCTTTGACATGAAGAGCATGTACTGACAATGCAAGACGGCCCCAGAAGACAAAGAAAGACCGCTTTTTGTGTCTGAGGGGAAAGGAACCTAGTAATTCAGGTTATATACCCTTCAGGCTATACACACTTCAGGCTGTACAATGACCCTGACACTTATGAATGTCTGATGGAGAAAGTCCTCCCATTACACATTTGCTAGATCTACCTAGATGACATTGTGGTCACAGGAAAGACATCTGAAGAGCACCTGATATGCCTGAGACTCTGTTTTTCAAAAAGTAGTCACCAATAACCTGAAATTGGTTCTCTGTAATTTGCAAAGGGTAACATACATGGGTTGATGAAGGCATTTGAAAAGATCAGCTAAGTGGACTTCCAAAGCATTGAATTCTTGTCCTCCTTTCCTTCATTGATACATCACCCTTTTCCTCCTGGCATTCACAGTAACATTGGAATGGTTTTGCATGGTCTCCTGGAAAGTGCATCTAAATAGCAGTTAAAGTGTCCAGACCTGTGATGTATTTCAAACTCATATTCTTGTATAGGTGCTGTATCCACCAGGCTATTTAACCTTCGAGGTTCTTGAAATTTAGTATCTGGCGTAATGAAGCAAGAGCAGTCCTCAAGATAAAATATCTTCAATAAAGTTAGGGGTGAAAGTGTACAATTGCTGTCACCTTGCATCCAATACTAGAGTGCAAAGAAGCTGGATATTGACCAAGATGGGAGGAGGGTACAAGTTTGGCAGTCAAGGCATACTGGTCTCAGTGGAATTCCTTTGTATTGAAGAAAGGTGTGCTTTACAGGAAATGGGTAAACAATGGGAAAAACACACACTTACAATTTGTCCTACCAGAGTCTAGAATCAAAGAAGTGCTAAAATAACTGTATAATACAGCAGCATGTAGACACTTTGGTGTAAATAAGACCCTCTACAGAGTTTGATTGAGATTATAATGTCTCCATTGTCAGGAGGATGTTAAGAAGTGGTGCGATCTGTGTGATGCCTGTATTGTAAGGAAGGGTTTGAGGAATAAGGGACAATGTCCCTTTCAGAAATATAATGTTCAAACCCCATTTGAGAGGATGTCAATGGACATTCTTGGACCATTACCAGTCACTGAGAGGGGAAATCGGTACCTTGTGGTAGTGCAAGACTATTTCACTAAGTGGCCTGAGGCCATACCAGTTTCAAACCAAGAGGCTAGAATTGTACATTATATGTTTAAAAAGCATGTTTTCTCCAGGTTTGGTGTGTCACTTGAGCTTCATTAGGATCAAGGGCAAAATTTTTAAGCCACTATTTTTCAAGAGGTAGCAAGGATTTTAGGAATGAAGAAAACTCAAACCATCCCTAAGTCGGATGGAATGGTCGAGAGGCTCAACTGTGTCCTGGAACATTACCTGGCAATCTTCATGTAAGACAACCAAAAGGATTGGGACTCCAAGGTACTTTTATTTCTCCCAGCATATTGTTCGACAGTCCACGAGTCAACAATAGTAACAACTTCAAGAATGCTGTTTTGGAGAGATCTCCACCACCCTAGTGGAGTGGAGTGAATAGATTTGGGCCGTTTTTTAACATCAATGTCTTGAAAGCCAATGAGGGTGAAGTGAGGCAAGTATGGAGTAGCATCAGAATGGAAGGGCGGGGGAAATGGAAGATCCCCAAGAAAACCAGCCGACCAGCAGCATCATCCGGCACAATTCCCACATGCAAAAATCCGGGAGTGACCCCACTAGGAATTGAACCTGGTTCACCTAGGTGGGAGGTGAGTAGTCTGATCATTACATTGCCATGACCCCACACCTCCTTGGTGACCTGCTGTTTGGATGTTTAGTAGAAGAATAATCATTGACCACAGAATATGTCAATAAACTACACGAGAGGCTAGTAGACATCCAAGCTTGCCCGGCGGCACCTTAAAGTCAACAGTGACTGAATGAAAACGTGACAAGACCGGAGAATGCCTGAAGAGGTTTTTCAAAGACAGCTGGTGTGGCTGTACAACCCCCAAAGACAAAAGGGATACTACACGAAACCACAGAAATTTTGGGAAGGCCCATACAAGTTACTGATGCAGGNTCAAAGACAAAAGGTATACTACACGAAACCACAGAAATTTTGGGAAGGCCCATACAAGTTACTGATGCAGGTCGCCTTCCCTGGGCGGACCCGCTATGCCACGCTGGAGGGATGATGCCACCACCCCTCCCAATGCCTGCTGAAGCGATTGGCAGTAGTGGCCCATTGTGCGAGATTTCTGGATATCTCCCATCTTTGCACAGGCAGATGTGTGAAGATTGTTCTTGTCGGAGCGCCGGCCCCTATAAATAGTGCAGCACCCAGGGGGTGTCGGCAGTCTGTGGTAGTCCCATGACAACGTGCAACAAGCGATAAACGAAGAAGAGGACCTCCACTGTCTGTCGCATGTGTGTGTGTTCAGTGGTGATGATCAAAGAACAGAATTGCTTTGGAGAGCGAGTTACCCAAAGAGTAGAGTGGGCACGTGTACGGGAGCACTTGGGACACTTTGAAACATTCTGGACAGGAAAGATTGGTGATATTTGTATTAAAATAAGGTGGGACTTGGACAACTGATACTGACTTGAATTTAAATACTGGAACTGTCAGATATCAAATATATAATTTTAATAGTAATTCAGTAGGTGTTTGAAAACTGTTTATAAAGACTGGTTTTAAGTGTTTCTTTGTGTTAATTTCTACGAGGTGAAGGATGATTATCTAAATACTAACTGTAAATAACAAGTGATATCCATTGTTAACAAAATAGAAGTTTCTGAGAATTTTTTTTTGAATTGTATAGAAATAAAACTAGGAAATTATTATTAACTCTTTTATTTGATTAATACGTCCATCACTTATAAAGAACCTGGCTATGCCAACAGATTTAGAAAATTTGTAATCGTCTTAAAGAGTTTTCTTGATGATTTCTTAAATAGGATATTAAAAGGCACATTCTGACAGTGCATTTTGTAACTGATTGTGAATGCAAGTGTGTGTGGAAATTCTGGAGCATCAGAGCGTGAGCTGGACCTCATTAATTTATTATGTGGGTGTAAGGGGGGATATTGCCTTAAGGTGGCACTGAAATACACAATAGGTGCCAATGAAAAACAGATACCAATCTCGATTCAGCTCAAGTTAAAATATGTTGCTTGTTACATTTCATTTCATTTATTTATGTTCTGTAGATCTCCATTCAATGATATAAAACATGTAAATTTATAATCCATTAATAAATATAATACAATA
>NQII01013701.1:2076-15877 GCA_002778355.1 Clitarchus hookeri
TGCCATAAAACATACTAGCCGCGGCCTAGAACTTGAACCAGATAGGCGGCGGACGAGACGAGGAAGTCGTGGACCCGAGCCCCGGCCGTGGGAGGAGGCCAGGGTCACGTTCCAGCCCGGTCGCGACGCCACTTGTCGCGAATAATGGCCCTTTCCGTCCGCCGCTAACGGCGACATTGTGTTACACGTCGACGCCGTACCTCCGACTGCGCTTTAAATAGAAACACTTCCCGTGGCAGTTCGCGCTGAATGCGGCCACTCACGCATTCCTTTAAGGATGGCATCACCCTGCTGTACTGAATCATTGAGTTTCCTAGCTTGTTCATATTAATAAAAATAGAAAATTCGGAAAATGTTCCTATATAGGTAGACACCTGGAAAATTCGCTGATTCATTTTCAGACAAGCTAAAATTCATAACACGTGTATTGATACAACTTTAGCCATTGGCGCGCACGGTGTTTGACACCTCCTGGAGAACGCCGGCCCGATCGCCGCCTTCCACTGTGACAGCAGGCAACCAACGTGCAGTTTATATCAGCATATTTGTACCTAAGACTGTAGAGTCTAGCCTGTAGGTCATTAAACTTGCGAATTTTTCTGGTCTCTCATATATAGGTTGTTCACGGTTAACTGATCACTTTTGAAAGCCCTGCTTAAGATCTACTTGTACGCACGTTGTGTATTCTTTCGCCGTATATGAAATTAACATTTCCATGAACCTCCTCACTTTATTCATGTGTCCGTCTGGTGAAACAGTAAAATTATTAGAAGAGAAAATATTTTATACGCTGTTCTCGGTAAAGAAAACACATTTGAAATAATAGTCAATAAATAATTTTCTTTTAGTTTTAGACGTTAACTTCCGAGTGTGCTGGAATATGCATACTGTGTTTGTTACTTACATGGCAATATTGATTTAAAAGGGTGGTTAAAGGATAAAATTAAGTTGAAAGGAAATGGTAGCTAGGGCCTCGAAAGTGCTCAATTTACCGTGAACAGCTTATACAAATCTGCTTATTCTTACACTTACATGCATAAAAATACAGAAATTATATAACTTCAGTTTTCACGAATGTTTGCTTAACATTTTTTAATTCAACGTTAAGACATGGAACTATTTTCCTCCGTCGTTACCAACTTCCCTGGGCGCAATGTCGGTCAAGTCTGCCCGTCGAAATACGCGCAGTTTTAGGAGCAGTGACATTTTTCAGAGGTTGATTTCGAAAGTGCTCAATTGAATGTGCACAACCGCTACCCAACTAGCTTATACTGCAGCACAGAAAAGGCAAGAGGACTAGCGAAACTCGTTATTACGTCACAATTGTAATCCTGCCGAAATCTGGCAAAATCAATATTGTGATATAAATACGAGTTCGTAGTTCAGTCGTTGTGCCTGTACTGCTGTGTAGATTCAATAGCCAGTGGGGGACGGTGGTACTTCCGCAATTTTATTTATTTATTTATTTAAACAAACAAGCTAGGAAAACCAATAATTAGAGCCAGTGACTTTTCGCGTAAAAATTGGAGCACACAGTAGACTTCAATACCATATACACACTTCAGCTGTTGTTATACCTCCATCGGCTGCTGGTGCCGTGCCCGTCTTTGACCAAGCCACTCAGGACTAAGTAACTCCGACACTGAACCTTCGTGATTCGTGCGCAAACGGTTAACACGGGCCAGAACATTTGTTAGGCAATCAAAGAAGCTGGACGACCCTATAGTGCTTTGGACTGTATCTTGTCTCTAAATCTTTTCGCGAAAAATCACTGCCCCTACCAATAATCCATCCAAAGGGGCAGTGATATTTCACGAAAAGATTTCGAGACAATATATAATTCAAAGTACTGTGAGGTCGTCCAGCTTTTTGATTGGCTGAAACATCTTCTGCTCAGTGTTAACTGTTGGCGCACGAATTACGAAGTTTCAGTGTCGGAATTACGGAATCCTGAGTGGCTGAGTCATATGCGGAAACGAGAGCAGCAAGCAATGGATGTAAGACAGCAGCCGAGGTGTGTATATAGTATTGAAATCTACTGTGTGCTCGGATTTTTTTTGGCGTAAAGTCAGTGGCCCTATCCATCCAGTATGGCGGGGATAGATTCCCCTTAATGGCCCTGGTCACAAAAAAATGTATTTTCTTACATTCGTACCAAACTGTTCGTCTTGTAGACATTATATATAAGTACTATTTCCTTGTGTAAACTCTTTCAGACAGCATATTTTTTTTTTAATAACAAAACCAAAATCACAATTTTTAGGGTTTTTGGGAAGTACATATAATAAACACGAAATCAACTACCGAAATAAGATAATTCACAAGAGCAATACAAACGCACGTGTGTTTGAAGTCTATTCTGTCTTCAAATGATAACGAGCGTTTTGCATGTGTCTAACTATGCCCGACTGTAACTCGGGCTACGGTGAAAAGGAAAATTTCTCTGCTACTGGAAAGAAAATTCCCACGGATGTAGTTTCATTGTTTCGAAAATGCTTCTCGCGATATTAAAATAACCTTATAGTACATCGACATTAATTACTGTGAATAAAAATAATAATATTTTTATGACAACTGAAATGAACTATATAGAATGTATTGCCTGTTACATATGGAAGGATATTTGATTACGAGACCGTCAACTCGGGACTCTATTGGCTGAGAGCCAGCCAATAATAAACTTTATTTAGTAATGGGGAGTGAACCAACAGGACGGTGGCGTAGAATAGGTTAACCATTTCAGTCAGTGTCCTCTATCTGGCACGTTGCATACGAAGCGGCTTGAATGGTCTACACTGTACACAGCAGAACATACCGTCCAATGAGGAAGGTTCCCTACGCGTGGGAGACATAATTCGCTGCTGGGACTATGTTCCGTATCCCCCTATACCACTGCTGCCAGTTACATAAAGCACGGATATATTTCAGTTGGTCCCGATGTAAGACAAAGCGTAGTTTGGGTATCAGTACAGCTCCGAACAAAAGATTTGTTTTTTGCAACTCCTAAACTTATCTGAAAGGGTTAAGTATACAGCGACGAAATTGCTTAGNTTTTTTTTACAACGCCAACGTCCTCAAGACAATGAGCATCTAAAGATATCTTAAATTACCGGTCACTCGTTGCTCACGCTGGACGAAACACATTAGCATTCAAAATGAGTAGGGCCAGTGACTTTTCGCGTACAAATCGGAGCACGCAGTAGACTTCAATACTATATACACACCTCAGCTGTTGTTATACCTCCATTGGCCGTGTCCGTCTTTTACCAAGCCACTCAGGACCAAGCAACTCCGACACTGAACCTTCGTGATTCGTGCGCAAACGGGTAACACTGGCCAGGACATTTTTTTTAGCCAATCAAAGAAGCTGGATGACCCTACAGTGCTTTGGAATGTATCTTGTCTCGAAATCTTTTCGCGAAATATCACTGCCCCTGCCTATTGGTAGAGCCCCCGAGTATTTCGCGGATTGAGTTGTCAGCAAGCTAGGCGGGACAGTCCTCTATACACTTGAGACATTATCGTTTGTGTATTGGTTGCCGTGATCAAGCGAGGCCTCTGTACAGGACTGTTCAACACTCGCTCACACTACTGCTTCCTGCTTATTAATGGCTCACAGTTAAAAGGGGCGTGTCCAAAGAACTGTAGTCCAATGGCAACAGTAGGATAAAATAACAAGTTTTTGAACTCTACCTATTGGCTGGGCTGCCGGCTGGCAAGTAGGTTACAAGGTGCTGATTGGCGAACGGCGTTCCGACGTGTTGGTGGCAAGTGACGCCATCTTGCTGGCGTGTGCGGCTGGAGTTCGCGGAGTAAGCGGCTGTTTCACCTCTGTAATATAAAGTACTCTGTGACGACTATGCTCGTAGGGATCTTCTAAAAAATTCGCGAAGAATACTTTTTTTAAACACCTATCTTTAAAATTAACGCGCTGAGGCGAAATTTCCTTAACATGGTATTTCCTATTTAAACTTTGCAGCTGCCAGCTGGTAGGCAGTGCCCTTAATGGCATTCAAGTGGCTACAATTATTGTCTATATTTTTTAATATATTACATCCGTTATTTGCTGTGATCTGAAATAATAGAGTGAAAAATGTGTGGCAATGAAGAATAAACTCCTTTTCAAAAACGAATTAAACGTGTTGTGAGAATTGTACATTTCTTTCTGTCTTCGTAAAAATTTCAAAATTTAACAAAATTAGTTGGTTATGTTAGTTTACAGAACAGAATGATTGCTCATGTTTTTGAAATGTCATGATGAGTGTTTCTTAGAAATTTGTTTTGCGGTTCGCAAGTATTTCAATTTTAAGTTTCGAAATTAAATTTAAAATTCAATATAGCAGAAGTGAAACCCTCACCACACTTTCGCGATTTAAATAATATATGTTAGCTTTAACCAAATTTGACGTGTAAACAACCAATTTTTTTTTAATTTGTACGAATCAAGATTTTTTATTCAAATTTGCAATGTTTACGCAAAAAAACCGGATGAATGTTATTTTTCAAATGGCTTGGTATTTTAATAAAGTTGTCGATATCAGGTTACGAAACTAAAAAATAGCTATCCTCAAAAAGGATAAAAAAATCGTAACTCTTGAACAAACAGTCTTTTGGAAACATGGAAATGAATGTTCTATGTATAGAAAGTCTTCTGCTGCACGAACTCTGATTATAATTACGTAAACAATCGCAGATATTATCAAAGACTGTTCGCAATAAAATACTTTTCAAATCAAATTTTAAATATTTATCTAGCTCATAACAACATTACATTTTCCAGTTCACACTAATATGCAAGGTCCCATTTAAGTTGAAAGTGAACTAATGAAAATAGTTCTAAGACATCTCTAGGGACAGGAAAATTTTGCGTTTTAAGCTACCTGCAGACTCAACAGTCCGACGTGTTTTCTAGCCTCAGCTTTCTGTTCATTTGCTGCCCCAGTGTGGTCAGTTTTGCCTTAGGCCAGGTGGCACGGGATTCGGTGATTTTTTCCGTGCAGGTCTGTTACTGGCTCAGAGTTCACCTGACCATGGTATAATAAACTGTGATCCAACTGCAAACAGAACATAAATGGACGCGTGTTTGAAGTCTAGGTTGTCCTGAAATGAATTCAGGAAATTTTAGTCCGTAAATATCGTAATCTCGTATGACTTTTCAACATCACAGAAAGTCCGGTCTCTTTCACTGACAGTCTTAACGTAGTTTTGAGTGAACTTTGTTTTACTACATTTTATTATAGCACACATAAGAAATATTTATTTACAGTTACGTCTACGTAAGGTAAGCCGTACTTTAGTGGGACAAGCCTATTTGCGGTTTGCACGCACCTTTTGAATCAAACGTTTGAGAAATCACCACATATGACGTGTTTGGATGTTTTCCTAGACGTGTAATGTATCATAAGCGTTTTACACTTGTGCTAGCATGATTTTGCCGTCTTCAACGATACTCGACTCTTGGACGATGTTGATCGCAACGAGCGCGTACAGTATATTATACAGCGGATGTGTTCCGAATACGCAGCAGCAGCAGCGATATTCTTGTAATTTTGTTATAGGCTGAACCAGTCGTCGATGTTTGCCCGTCGTGTTTGCTTTCCAGCTAGCGCAAAGCACACATTTTGCAATATACAGACGGCACGGGTGACGTGTCCGGAGTTTTTCCACGGACCTGACGAAACTCGATCACAGAGTACTTAAGAATGTAGAGGTGCAACGGTCCTGTAACACCGCAAACTCCAGCCACGCCGATCACCAAACAGCGCCTGGTAACCTGCCGACCAGCTGGTTCAGCCGGTACACTGACAAAAACAAATAGTTCCTGGTACAAGATATACTTACTTGGAGAGCATTTGTGTACGTTAAACAATGTTTGGTGAACACGCCGTTCTTGCCCAAAGCACCCGCATACGTTCCCTTGAACCAAACAATATTTTTAAAAGTAATGTGTAGAGACCTGAAAAATTTGCAGATTCATTCCGGGACAAGCTAGAATTCGAAACACGCGTGTTCATAAAACTTCAGCCATTGGTCCGCACGGTGTTTGACACCTCTTGGAGAAGGCTGGCCCAATCGTCACCTTCTACTGCGACAGCAGACAACCAATGTGCAGTTGCCATCAGCATATTTGTACATAAGACTGGAGAGTCTAGCCTGCAGGTCATTGAACTCGGGAATTTTTCTGGTCTCTAGTGATGTGTTGTGCCAATTACTAAGGGAAAATTTAGCGTTTTAACTGACCTGTAGGCTAGATTTCACAGTCCTATGCGTTCTCAAGCATCAGCTTTCTGTTCATTGGCTACTGACCCAGTATGTAGCCAGTTTTACCTCAGATTAGATGGCACGGGAGTTTGATGCTAGTTCCCTTGCAGGCCTGTTATAGGCTCAGAGTTCACTTGGGTGTGTCTAATAAATAGAGACCAGAAAAATTCGCAAGTTCAATGACCTGCAGGCTAGACTCTCCAGTCTTATGTACAAATATGCCGATATCAACTGCACATTGGTTGTCTGCTGTCACAGTAGAAGGTGACGATTGGGCCAGCCTTCTCCAGATGTCAAACACCGTGCGGACCAATGGCTGAAGTTTTATCAACACACGTGTTTCGAATTCTAGCTTGTCCCGAAATGAATTTGTGAATTTTTCAGGTCTCTACTAATAAACTGTGAACCAACTGCAAAAGGAACGGAAATGTAGCCTACATGTGTTTGAAGTCTAGCTTGTCCTGAAACGAATTCGCGAAATCTTCCGGTCCCTACAAAACACCTTTGTTGGTTGTTTTGACATTATCAACATATGTAATTAGTACACACAACCATTTCATGATGGCTGACGCGTGTTTCATATTATCATGGTATATTCAAATGACTAGCTTGTTTCGAATCGAGAAAATGTTTTGTTGCTTTGAACAATCTGCGACAACCAATTCAAATGGTTACAGTACCTGCGTTCATTCTGTTGGCTGCACCATTTCGGAGTGTTTCTCCGAAAATACAGCTCAAACGTTGGTATACAATTTATGTGACAAAGTGAATGGCAGTAGTGCCTTTTAGTATGGCTGGTTCAACGTAATGTTGGTATAAATAATCTCATCCGAATTATTTTTTTAATGTGAAAGCAAAAGTAACATATGAAACGGAACATGTGTGTGTAAGGAATCAACAAGACAAACATACCACATTGTGTTCTCTAAAATATGTGGTACTCTTGTTAAGTCAGTGAGTAAGACGTCAGACTTCTGAGCCAGTTCTGGGTGTTCAAGTGTCGGTAGAGTTGTCACCGTTTTTTTTAACGTTTTAATAAACTGCGTATTATGACTCAACATGAAACCAACATAACGAAAATTATTACCAATTTACATAATGGTTTACGATAAAGTATTTACTAACGAGGTTGATCTTTTTTTTTTTTTTAGTTTCTGACGTTGCGAGAAGTTGTGCCTTCGGGAAGATAGCGTGTTCACACTTGCGAGTGTTGTCCGAATCATTAACATAATAATCCTTCCCACAACAATAACAAATATCCCGTACACAAATAAACATAGGAACACACGAGACTTCCGTAAATACTATAGCTGAAACCAAACTGTGTGCCAAAATAACTTTCTGAAATTTGTACGAATTTAAAATTTAAGTTAAAATTCTCAAAATTCGGCTTTAAAAACACAGCGAATGGTATTTTACACGGGATTGGTATTTTTATCAAGTCATCATAGATATGCCACGAAACGCGAAAGTAACCTCAGAATAAGCTCTTGAGAATTTTTTTAAGTCGCCGCTTTGTTACGAGTAGGCTGTAAATCAAGACCTCTAGACCCCATAGCGCATGAAAAAAGGCGTTCACGGTATAGACTGCTCACGGTAAAGTGAGCACTTTTTGAAGCTCCCTCATTTGGAATAATAGTCAGTAAATATATTTTACTGTAGCGGTAGACGTTAACTTTTAAGTCCGGTGAAATATATACACTGTGTTTATTACTTACATGGTAATATTTATTTTAAAAAAGTGATGGAAGGATGGGAAATGGCTGATGAGGAAAAAGTGACCAGGGCCTCAAAAGTGCTCACTTTACCGTGAACAGCCTACAAGAAGCACTAACAATCGGCTAGTAGCTGCTGACTTCACTGCGACACCATAAACATGTCACTAAAATAGAAATTATGATGCGAAATAGCAGCATGTTCGCGCGGTTACTCCAACTGCCTTCGCGCTTCAGTTTACGTTTCCACCTCTGCGGAACGTATCCTTTGGGTGTTTTGTAAATAAAGAGGCCAGCCACAGATAGTTGAATTAGCAACGAAAACTATACGTCATTTCAGACAAGTCTCGTGGTTTTGTTGGGAGAAAAGCTTTACTGTTAATTATGTATCTTTGTATGTTTAAATTACTTTGTTTTCTCCATGTGTAGGGGCACTTGTTTTCCGCTCAAATATTCCGCGACTATTTGTACTCCAAAAACTTAAGACCATGGCCACTCGATCTTTATTGCCAGGCACGGGGGAGGAGAAGTTTTAGCGGCTCTTGAGAGCCGATGAGGGTGAAGCGAGGTGAGCGTGGAGCAGCACAGGAATGTAATGGCGAGGGAAACGGGAGATCCCCGAGAAAACCCTCCGGGAATCGAATCCGGTTGTCTGACCACTACGCACCCCACCGTGGCATCTTTATGGCCAGGGATCCCAGGTGTCTGCCCGCGAATCACGCTCGTTCGTTGCAGGAGTAACTTGATTCTGATTTGCCCAGTCAGGAAAGATAACGTCTTCTCACAAAGACACGCGGCCAATAATCGCAGGAAAGTTGCAGGTGTGTACGTAGAATGTTTAAGTATAGCCTGCGCGTAAACTTTTCCCCCCGAAACAGGTTGCCGCAGGAGTCACACCCACCAGAATCATGTAAAGATTTCAAGACAAGATACAGTCCAAAGCACTGTAGGGTCGTCCAGCTTCTTTGATTGGCTAAAAAAATGTTCTGGACCGTGTTAACCGTTTGCGCACTAATCACGAAGGTTCAGTGTCGGAGTTACTTAGTCCTGAGTGGCTAGGTCGAAGACGTACACGGCACCAGCAGCCGATGGAGGTATAACAACAGCTGAGATGTGTATATAGTATTGAAGTCTACTGTGTGCTCCGATTTTTACGCGAAAAGTCACTTGGCCCTATGTATAAGCTGAAAATTCACCGCAAACCTGCTGAATGACGAACAAGTGGGTAGTTCACACAGTGGCAATTTCAACGCACACAGAACCCGCACAGTAATCTGCTGACGATGCTTTGTGTTGGCCAACCTTGGAACTGGCATAATCTTTACTAATTACTATATATGCATTGCATTTTTTTTCTTACAAAAACCTTTAAACATCCTTTTGTGAGCTATGAATCGAACCAGCGAGCTTACGTTGGTCAGCAACACGTTGACGCTCACATCACTTACGAACTGCTATTTCGGTAGACAAAGCGATGGCAGGTGACGAAAAGATGTTTAACTGCGTCTGTCACTTACCTAGGAAAACGACGTGCTTAGACTAACGCCACCCGTTTAAAAAAGATTTCTTCAGGGAATCTCCACAGTTACAACAACTGCTGTTAAGCATTCGTGCCAAGACATCGCGACTGACGCGCTGACAGATTCTAAGATGTCTCATTACAAGTGCCCGGGCGTGGCCAATTTCGTAAATTATGGAGGTATTAATTAAATGAAAAAAAACCAATTTAAATTTTGTAATTTATGTACAATACTAGAAAATTATTTACCGCTCTTGTCTTTCAGAATGTGCAGTACATTCACTCGTTGTTGCAGACTTTTATGCAAACAATAACCATTACTCATTTATCAGTTATATAATTAAATTAGTCCTGTGTACTCTAGCTCCATCAGAGTGCACAACTATATCTTAGAAACTCCTCAGAGTGGCGTGGCCAGAAAGTTCTCAGAGCGAGAGGTGAGCCGTACACAGAATGAAGGTAAAGGAGGGATGTTTCATCGGCATTAACGTTTCTTTCGCAGTGCTCCACTATAATATACTTAGTTTGATTAATAATCGCGATTGGCAAGAATGACGCCAATATGGAACAAGAAACGATTTCGTATGCAAAACTCTAGTTAACGGGCTAGCTGAGCACTGGAGCAATAGAACATGTGTTATGTTTCGTTCTGACGCACTTGTTAATTAGAACAAATACTAGGAGACAAATTACTTCTGAATATAAAAAAGCATTATATTTTCGGGCAACTACATTTCACACAGTTAAATTCATATTAATAATTGAAGTAGTAATGATCACAACTTCCGGGCATGAACAAGGTGTTAGGGACTGTTACAACCAACATATTCTCCCCCACCCCCCTGACTAAGCCCCTGCCATAGAATATGTAAGTAAGGTAAGCATACAGAAGCGAAATAGCGACGCGGTTCCTATGTTTCAGGCGTAATAATCCGCTTATGGACTGCGTTAGGCTCTGGAACGAGCATTGTGTGTGAATGGTTGCTGTGTGTTGAAGAACGTTTGCTATTGGCTAAGCTGCTCGCCTGCAAATTAGATATCAGGCGCTAACTGTATAAGGGGTGATGCAGCCTCTTTAAGGCGGGGCACGGAGGATTCGCCTTTTGGGTTAGCCCAGCGGGGACACTTCGGGATCTCTCGGGTCATCCGAGCGGCCAGAAGTTCGTACGAGATAGGGCAGGCAGCTTAATATTTCGTTCAGCCGTTTAAAAAGGCCTGCACTAATAATTTCGATGGTCTTGTTCCGGGAGTGCGTAACCCTCGCTGGATCTCTGAATGATTGGATCAGCCAATTGTTGCGGAGCTTCTACCATAAAGGGAAAATACGTTAAGAAACGGTCTGGAACACTCTGTATACGTTCGTGCGGGCTCGTATGAAAAGCAGCGACGACTTTTTATTAATTTAATGTATCAATCGTATTTTTTCTTATAGCTTTCCCTGAGCTAACATGTAGGTGCCTTAGTGACCGAGGGAGTATGGTGGATGCCCCAAGCTTGAGCCGCATTGCCATATGCATAATACCTATTCCAAACTACTTTCTCTGAAGTTTTGCTCGGCTTTTACTATACCTATGTTATTTTGCACTACTCTTGGAGTAGCGTTTTGGAACGTGTCCCATGAGTTCAAATGGTTTATGCACCCATATTTTTTGTATTTTCTTCGAGAGCAGTCTTACTGGGAGTAGATTTGAGCGGAGAGTAGTGGCGGAGATATATCCACTTAATACGAAGTACATGTGGTAGGGAACTCGGTTAACTATCTAGTAGAATGAAATCATGGTAAATATTTTGAACGTTTTCAGACAGGTGTAGCTTGAAGAAAACAAATCAGTGGTGGCAAATCAAGATATTTTATAAATTTAGGCAAGGCTTTGAAATTTTCTGTCATTTAATATCGGAGTGTTTGGTTGTGTTATGACGAATTCATTTGTCGTATGCAGTTGAAATTTTAGCAAGAAACATTTCATATGACGAGATGTTCTTTTTAGAGAACTGCATATAAACTCAAATTGTTGCAGTCTCTTAGTTCGTTATGAAACATCTGAAGCTTATTCTTCGCAAGGGAATATTGCTTCAGTGTTTACTAAAATAACGGTACAGTCAGACCAGAGGACTTGTCTGTAGTTCCTCTAATGACCTTCGTGTTAATGCGACACAAGAAGTCCATTAACACTTGCTGTTAGGTTTGTTCAAGACGGCGTTGCCCTGCAGGCCACAGATGAGAATAGCATTTTTTTTTAATTATTAGTAATTGGGCATTATCAGTGATGGTAATCAGTAATAGTTTTGAGGTTATTTTAAAGAAACGCATTTTTATGAATTTATGTAGTTTATGCGACAGTTCTAATGCGTGTAAACCGGTAATGCTTGAACTTAAAAAGTGCGTGAAAATCCGATTGCTATGTTGTGCATTGTTTATGCAGGAATTATATTTTGTGTCTTTAAAAAAGACGAACTTGGACCATGGAAAGAATCCACCTGTTGCCTTCCCACCTTTTTTTTTCTTCTCCATTTTGATTTTTCAGAACAAAGTGAAAGAAAGAATTTTGTTTCAGAAACGAAACAAATAAATTAGGAGATTACTTATTTACATTGAACATGTTCACTCAACTGATCTGCACTTGCTCCAAACGTCTGTATTCGTTCTCTTGAAACAATTAAAGCACTTAAATATCATGTGTTGTTATTCTGAGCATCTATTTCGTTACCTCAACATAATATACACGTATTTGGTACAAACAACCATTTTTCAAGTACGTTGAACTAATCAATTTCGTTTTCGTAAATATTATATGTATGTATCATGGGATAGTGAAATGAATATTTGGTGTGATAAGAATTTGGTTGACTGAAACAGTCTGATGTGTGTAGTAATATAGAATTAGTTGCGACAGCAAAATCAGCTAAGTCCCACCTACTGGCATTTATTTGATTGGCTGCAGGGTAATCGGATCATTCGATTGCGTTCGTTTAGCGGAAGTTGCTAAGTCTTACGCGAACCGAAACTCGGTCGTGCTTACGCATTTTTTTTATGATATCCGAAACTATTTAAATGTACGTAGAGTCTTACAAATCTTTGTTTGCTCAGCCCAAATCTTACAAGTTTGTGGCAACCAAATGTGATCAACAATATATTTAGTTAAAGCAAAAGAAAAATAATTAATTGCCGCTGTAAAAACAATTAATTTGGTTACGCCGAACAAACTTGTTTCTCGGTGCATAAAAACTCGCACTAGCCATTTCCCTCTGTTTCTATAAATTATTAATAGTAAATTTCATCGAAAAAGCAGTAGGTGGCACATTTTTCAAAGTCGCGGACAGCCGAAATCAGGATTGCTGGACGGCGAATAGAACCCGTGTCCTCGTTTGGTCAGGCAAGCTTGAAGAATGTGTGGAGCACGATGAGATGGAGTCGGAGCGGCGACGGAATGGCGACGGAGGAGGTTGGAGAAACAAACAGGACCACCCCGGGAAAATTTTAACACGTGTACACCGCACTACCTTTGTGATAATTCCCACCAGAAAAAAAAAATCAATTACCTGCCTGAGTCTGGAATCTAACTGGTTCTTCTGTTTACTCACATTGATTAATATTCGCTTCCATTCTGTTTTTCTAGTTCATAACTTTTTAGAAACTTTAGTTTGATGGTACTCCCTATAATGGCTATTTTTCTTCCACCGAAATGNTTTCTAGTTCATAACTTTTTAGAAACTTTAGTTTGATGGTACTCCCTATAATGGCTATTTTTCTTCCACCGAAATGCGTAGTTCTGAACCACACGGATGTAATTTGTTCCCCGGAAGAGTTTCGGACTTAAATTAATTATAGCCTAGTTGGTCGTAATACAGTGTAGTACGATGAAAGTATTTCCTGTTCTAAAAATGGCAACAGTTTGTTTTTGTGTTCTGGGAAGAAAATTATTTCTACGGCGCCTCGCAGTATACGCCAGCCGCAAAGCAGCGGAGTTATTTTAAAATTACCAGCGTCCAGAGGATTTACGCCACGCACCATCAAGCTCGACACTTTCCGTGCAGTTAGCTTTAATTACGGATGTAATTTAGGTTGCATCGCCGCGCCGGGCGGACGAAGCAGCAATTCTGCTTCATTGCTGGGAATTCTGGGAGCAGCTGGGAGGGGCACATTCACTGCCAGCTGAACGTACAGTCCGCTCGAGATGCTTCGAGAGCAGCACCGCTCCGTACAGTCGCGTGCATCAGTCGCCGTGGTAGTAAAACGTCCCTACGCAGGGCGCATGCCGTCACCGCATCCGAGATCTCAGGCGTGCACGTTCGTCCCCCCCCCCCC
>NQII01013702.1:0-19004 GCA_002778355.1 Clitarchus hookeri
CCCTCTTCACCCTTCCTACTTCCTGCTGCCCAGCCCAACAAATGGGTTTTCTCAGAGTGTTCGCATGCTTTTTCTTCATCCCTAAAAATAGGTACGTGTATATAATATGTACTTAAAACGAAATTACTTTTTACCTTGCCCTGTATAACTGAATTCCTCTTTTAAAGGGAAGTTACTGTGTGACTCACCTGGTCTTCCACCCTGGAGTCTGAAATAACGACCTGCAGAATCAAAAGTTCGAGTATGGCAATTCAGTGCATACTCTGACAGAGGATTGATAATTTGAAGAGACATTCTGAAACTTGTGGCACTGGAAAGATTGTGAGAGTGATAGAAAGATTGTGGAACTGATTGCGAAAGATTGAGATTGATCGATGGATTGGAATTGATCGAAGGATTTGTGTTCGGATTAGTGTGGATTGGTGCATATTGGTGTAGACTGGTGTGTGGATTTGTGTGGATTGGTGTACATGTGGAGCTGATTATGTTGCATGTGGTGCTGATTGTGGTTCATGTGGTGCTAATTGTGGTTCATGTGGTGCTGATCTTTGTGCATGTGGTGCTGTTAGTGGTGCATATAGTGCTGATTGCGGTGCATGTAGTGCTGATTATTGTGCATGTGGTGCTGATTGTGATGCATGTGGTGCTGATTGTGGTGTGTGTGGGCTTATTATGGTGCATGTAGTGGTGCTTGTGGTGCTGTTTGGGTGTATGGTGCTGATTGGGGTGTATGCAGTGCTGATTGGGGTATATGCAGTGCTGATTGGGGTGTATGCAGTGCTGATTGTGGTGCATGTGGTGCTGATTGAGGTGCATGTAGTGCTGATTGTGGTGGGTCAGTTAGGGGTCAATTAGGGGTAGTTTATGGGTCATTTAGGGGTCATTTAGGGGTCCTTTAGGGGTCCTTTAGGGGTACTTTGTGGAGCAGGATGGGTCAGTCTTGTGAGGGGTTTATCTGGCAGATGACAGTGACCGTGTGTTCAAGCTGAGCGAAGAACTTGTCTGGAAGAAACTGTTGAAGATATACATAACTGCATGGTAATGTGATCAAAGAACTAGATAAAATGTCTGCTAATGGAGGCATAAAAATGCTTAAATCTCATTGATGAAATGTGTTAGTAAGTATTTATATGCACTTAATAACACATTTAATTAATGAGATTTGAATATATATATATATATATATATATATAGAGAGAGAGAGAAAGAGAGCTATAGCTAGATCGAGTAGAGGTTCATTTAGGGGTCATTACTTCGAAGTCATGGTGTTGGTTCTGCAACACAGAGTTCTTTCAGCTTCCATTGGCGGTGGGATGGATGGTAATTTCGATCCTATGGATACTTTTCCAAAATCGGCTGCGACCGGTATGAACGACGAACCTGTGAACTCATCACCAGGTGTAACATCTCTTTCCACGAAGACATCTTCATTCCTGGTTCCTGCTCCTTCCAACATGACGACAGCTGAACCATCTGGGTCCATTAGCGTATCATCTTCAGAACTTTCATTGGCATATCGGTGTCGCTTTTGCTGCAGGGATTTTGCCTTCAAGCTTACTAAACGACGACATGAAGTTTATAAGTGCCAGAATAGTTAATTTCATGTTTAACGAAGGACTGAGATTTGTGTAAGGATGCACACTTTACATGGACGAACAGGAACATTTTTTGAGTATTTTTGTAGTTATGTATTTTAAAAAGAAAAATACAATAAATTTTTTACTATTAACCCTATATCGTAACCAGTCTGTTATATACTGATCTCGTTTAAAACGTCACTATAAAGCAAATATTGGCTAATCACTATGGTTATAAAGGTCTTAAACCTACATTCCTGGAGCTAGGTAGATAATTTGCAAACTGAATTTCACGAGCATGCCTACTAAGAGTTCGTAAATTATATTTTCCTACCTGTGTGCTATTCGCTTGCTTACAAGCCGACTTGCAAAAAAATGTGGTCTGCTATATAACTATTTAAAAAGAATACACAAAAATGTTTAATGTGATTAAAAGCCATAATATGATTTAAGATTCGACCTGGCTGATAAAATTCTGTTCTTTGAAGCCAATTTTAAAGATACAAACTTGAAACAATAGCTAAGTGTGAGAAATGATATTCTCAAGCTCTGTATCGAGGCAAATATAACAAGATTAATTTCAGTAATATTTAGTGTAATTATATAGTTTTCTGATATTTCCAGGAAACAGGTTATACATTAGTGTTACGAAAAGCTTTGACAGCAAAGAAGCACGAATTTTTCTGCTCAAAAAAGTCCCTGGTGGAAGTCTATATACTTATCTTTAACAGGAATAGCAAAAAACTGAATTTCACTAAACATGTATTTCCGCAAACAAAATTCTCAACCATCAGGAATTACTCTCTTCTTCCGTTTCAGCTGCAGTCCAGCGCCGTTCTAATAAGTGTGACTGCACGGAACTTCACTCCCGGAAAAAAAAAATATAAACTATTTAGCATTCGTTTGATTGTGAGTTATATATTTCACGATAAAAATATATGTATTTAAACGTGTTTTTTTTATAAAATGTGAAATGTTTTATCAATAAAATGGTAGGTGCGAGGCGCGGGCGTTCGAGAGCAGAGCATATTATTGGAAAAGTGATTGCGTTGTGGGAAGGCGGGATGAACTAGTGTGGAAGGGAAGGGCGTCGCTGAAGTTCTTGCACCTCGCCTCGCTTTCGCTAGGCTCAGTCCATCATTCACAGATACATTTATAACAACGGTCTTTGCCAACATTCCACTTGTATACGTATGACACTATAGTTTTAAGACATTCCTGACAAAGTGCATTGAAACTAAACTAACATCACTGTAGCAATATCATTTAGTGCCTCGTTATTAAAATGTTTAGTATAACATTACTGAAGTTGCGAGATACAGTGCGAGTATAAAATAATACCCCAACTTTGAAGGTCTATAACAGTGGTGGCCCAAGACCCAAGATCTACTGTTTACTGACGAAACCCTGTGCGATCTACCAATTACATACTTCTTGAAATTTTAAATGAAACAGTATAGTTCAGTATACAATTATGTAGTATTTTTTATTTTATTAAGAGGGAAAACATAAAACTGAAAATTATTCTTAGCAACTACTTATTTATATTAGTGTGAGCATTGCGTCTGAGCATCTTCCGCTAGATTAGCAAAATCAGGTTTGTCGTTGGAAATTGCCAACCTTAAAGAATCCAATGTATGAGCGTCTGTCAAGCGAGAACGGTGCTTATTTTTTGTTTGTTTTAAGTAGGAAAATGTTGATTCACATAAATATGTTGAACCAAAACACGAATGCAGTTGTTCAACACATTTCTTCAAATTTGGATATTTCTCGTTGGAAACCAATGCCCAGAAATCTAGACCTGAGGATGACCTTGCTTTTAGAAATATGTCGTAGCGCAGAGTTATAATTTCGTTTTGATATATCATGTGGTTCATTTGAAATGCATCTGCAATTTTTTTAGCCATTTCATAGATATCACTATGATCAATGTAATTATAAAACGAATAACTGATAAATTCCACCAACTTCTCAATTTTCTTGAAATCACTAAATCGAATTTCGAAGTGTGATACCACTGCCTTAATTTCTGCCGTGTACTTGTCAGGAATGAAATTGTAGGTAGGATGTTTTTCCATATGATCCTTGATGTTTACAAATTGTTGAAATATTTTCATTTCGATGTCAACTATCATATACGTTGTTTGACATTGGAATTCTGCAATAGAACTCATCATTTATGTTACTGTTTTATTCTTGTTTTGTAGTTCCAGATTTAATGTGCTCAGTTTTCCGGTAAAATCTGCTAAAAATGCTAAATCACATTGCCTGTCTATATCACGCAGTTGCTGATAATCATCACCTCTCTCTTCAAGAAATGTTATTATTTCGTCCAATATATCTCGAAATCGTTGCAAAAACTTGCTTCGACTCAACCACCTTACGTCAGTGTGCAATGCCAAATCTGGTTCCTTCTCATCTAATTGCTGTTTAAACAGCCGCCTTTAAAGAGATTTTCCTTTTATGGAATTTACAATCTTGAAAGAAATATACATTACGTGTTTTGTGTTTAGTCTCATACTAGCCAATACTTGTTGATGAATTATGCAGTGGTAGCTAATGAAGTCTGGAAAGTCTTCGTCTTTGTGGCAAAGAGCAATAAAACCATGGCGAATACCTGTCATTGCAGGAGCCCCCTCAGTTGGCATTGATACGAGTTTATACAAAGGTAGCTTAATCTTGCTAATATATGCTTTGAATTCCGTGAATATATCAACGCCACGAGTTTTTCCTTTTAAGGAAATCGTACTTAGCCGTTCTTCTTTCGTCGAGAAATCTTCAAAGACCATCCGAATAAAAATAAGTAATTGTAAAGTATCAGTGATATCTGTTGACTCGTCAAGTTGTAGTTAAAAAGCAACGCAGCGGACGATATCTCTTTGTGGTTGTTCGTTTATGTTTTCACTCATCGTTTCTATACGGCGCATCACAGTATTTCGAGACAGCTGTAAACCATGAATAGCTTTTTTAATTTCATTTTTATTTTTCAAATTCACGAACAGCGAATCTGACACTGCTTCGAAAATTTCCTTGATGTATTCTCCATCGGAAAAAGGTTTGCACTTTTGTGCAATTCTGTAGCTTACTTGGAAAGAAGCTTCAGTTGCAGCCTTTCTTTTCTCAATAGGCCTAGAAAACATGTTTTCTTTGACTGTTAATTGCGATTTCAATGCTTGCAATTTACACTTTCTTATTTCGCTGTTAGGTGGAAAATCTGTCCGATATTTACTATGCATTGGGTTAAAATGTCGCTCTAAATTTCCTTTTTTCGGTATTGCCACGGATGTATTGCATATTAAGCAGCAACAGTTTTCTTTCGCCATTGTAAAGAAGTAGTCCAGTTCCCATTCTTGGTGAAAGTGATAAGTTTTTGATTTCTTTGGAGCACATTTTTCAACGATCCACAAAAATAAAATTAAAATATTAAGAACATAATTCGTATAATAATAAAAGTAGAAATATCCTACAACTAAATGCGAATTAAATTTATTTTCGTAATGATGGCACAAAGTTAGCGAGAAAACATTATTTTTAAGTTTTTATTTATTTACGCTTTTGGTAGGTACACACTTACTAAGTCGGTAATTCGCTTGATCCACCGAGTAAAATAATAATTGATTTATAATACACTGCAAAAATCAACCAATAATACATTTAAATAGGTATATTATTGAGGGGTTCGTTTGCAATAGTATCAATATCGAAAATATTATCTTACTTTATTTGATGAACCTTCAGAAGCATTTCTTTCTTCATTTGATGTTCCTTCAGCGTTTCTCTTCGACCACTTATCCATAGCGTATGAGGCGCAATGCAGAGTCTGTGGATTTGGTGACTGTATCTGAAACGATTCGGAAAATACCTCCAACTATGCTTATAAGAGTGCTTAGGGCATAAATGATACCGCGACCATTTTCGTGTGCGTAGGTAATGTCTATGTTATGAATTTTTTTTATCTATATCTTAAATGGTTTGGAAGTTACGGCCATCTATGCTTATAAGAGCACTTTGGGCATATATGACCCTGCGATCATTTTCGTTGACTGGGGTGATATCTATGTTACGAATTTGCCATCTGTATCTTAAACAGTTTGAAAATTACAGCCAACTATGATTATAAGTGCGCATAGGGCATACATGAATCTGCGATAATTTTCGTTGATGGGGGTGATATCTATGTAGTGAATTTTATGATTGTATCTTTAATGGTTCATTTAATTACAGCCAACTATGGTTATAAATACGCATATGGCATAAATGACCCTGCGATCATTTTCCTTGTCGGGAGTGATGTCTATATTATGAATTTGGTGACTATATATTGTACAGTTCGGAAATTACACCCAAATATTTTTATTAGTGTACTTGCGACATAAATGACACCGCAGTAATTTTTGTTGTCGGGGGGGATGTCTATGTTACAAATTTGTTCACTATATTTTATTAAGTTCGTAAATTATAGTCAACTATTCTTATAAGTACGCTCAGGATAGACTTGAACCTTTGGTAATTTGCCTTGTCGGGGGTGATGTATATATATATGAATTTGGTGAATATATATTAAATGGTTCAGATATTTCAGCCAAATGTGCTTATAAGTATGAGAAAACTGATGTGGAATGATAGAGCATAAAGAAACGAAGATGGAATAATATTATGAGAAAACTAAAGTGGAACGCAATAGATTATCAGAGATGCGATCCTTTCGAGAGCCTCGCACAGCCCTCGTTGGTCGGTAATGCAAGAGCGTGAAGTAGGGACGAGGAAGGAAGGACTGTGAGAATACAGGTTGTAAGAGCATGAAGTGGGGACATCTGGTAGGAATGCAACAGCATGAAGTAGAGACCACGATTGACGTTGTTGGCTAGGTATGCAAGAGCGTGAAGTAGGGTCAACTGGTAGGAAGGAATGTAAGAGCATGAAGTAGGGACATCTGGTAGTAATGCAAGAGCATGAAGTATCACCATCTGGTATGAATGCAATATCATGAACAACTAGGAGGTCAGGTGAAAGGAGATGAGAAGGAATATGAGGAAACAAATGTGGAATGTTAGAGCATGATGAGAGAAGTTGCATGACGGGGGTAATGAACACGAACATTCTTCAGGCAAGATGAATGGTGTTGGCTTGGAATTATAGAGCATGAATGTTAGTGGAAACCCTCAATCCATCGATCCCTCATTGCCAAAAAAGAGTCTCTTAGCCAAATTGTGAAGCCATCGGCGGAAATTGTACAAAAACCTTTTTTAAGGAAATTTCGGGAAATTTTTAGGGAAATTCTGGCGATTTTGACCGTTTTTGAGGGAAAAAGGAAATTCCGAGGGAAAAAATGACGTCATCCAAGATGGCCGTGACTTGTCCGTCGTCCCTTGTGACCCAGCCCCACCTCCTGTCCCAGAACCTACAATTTATAACTACTGATATGGACACAAATACAGCTGCATGACAGAAGCAGTTTGCACTGGTTTTGGATGCAGGCAGTCAGAAGAACTCACTGCTACCATGAAACAGTGTCCGCAATAACATATTCTAAATAGTATTACCGAGTGGGTGATGGCGGGGAAGAAACTGCAATAAAGGAAATGGGAATAGCAGGCAAATATGAAGCACATATACATCTGGATTGAGGCGATATCAACGAAAATGGAATAATATTGTGGCAATCATTGCAGATGGACAGTGAACCAAAAGGTCTGATAAGAATTGTAATTACAGCTTACTGTCAGGCCTTTTAGCAATCATCGGAATTCATACAATGTGTGCACGAGCATAAGTTACAGGGAGAAAGTCAAAGAGCACACATGCTACAAAAATAGCCCCGGAATCCCCGCAGCATTATGGAAGCAGATGTTGTACTGAAGGAGTTTTTAAAATAAAACCTGTAAATGTACGGAATAAAATATGGCACACTCATTGCAGACAGTGATTGCAATATGTATAATATAATCATAAATGCTTACGAAAATATTACAGTCAACAAAACTAAGAGTCGCAACACCCTTTTTTCTTTTTAAAGAAATGGCTGTAAAAAACTGAAAGGCATCACAACTAACAGTTGTCTGAAAAATGTTACTCTGAGGAAAGCCTTGGGTACAAATAATTTAAGAATGAGGGCCTCTGTGAAAGTGGCTGTACGTCACTGGCAAAATGAAAATGTAAATGTATACGAAAAATAACTGGTTTGCGAAAGAAACCTATGAATGGGCCAAAACATGTATCTGGTGAAAATTAAAATTACTCCGAATATTTTTGTGATGGATCCAGGAATCATGAAGTGAATTTACTTCTACAAAGCGGACTTTTGAGTTATGTAGAAGATGTACTAGCTCACTGCATAATGCGAAAAGCAAAAAGTATTTTGAGAGATGTGGATGGCAATGCTGTTAAACAATTGAATTCTATTGTTGGTAAGTTTATTGGTGGTAAACGGGTGAACTTTTGTCCCAAGGGATTGTATTCTACAAGAAACTATGCTACAGTCGTATCTTAAAACACGAAAACTGTAATTTACAAATTGAAAAAGAAAACGTACGAAAGAAGCACAGGGAATACCTAAAAAAGCTAAGAAATAGTAAAAAGAAACACGTACTGGAAATACCCCGAGATAAGGAGAAAAACAAACTATGCGCCTGTGACGTTTCCGAAAGATAATCACTACGGACCATATTCACAGAAGCCTGATTCATCCACTGACGAGTACGAAGAAGAAAATAAACAGTTCATAAAAAAATTACCTTCAAACTCAGAGCAACGAGTATAATTAGAAAGAGGCACTCTCCTTTAAAAGGACAGCGGGCGATTGAAGGAAGTGTGTAGGCGGCTACTTACAGCTTTTAATTTCAGATCCGTTTTAAGGTGATTACCTCACACATCATGTGATAAACTTGTTTTTAGTATGCTTCTCAGGAATTTCGACACCGATGTCATTTTGTGGGGAAGAAAAAATATTAAAAAATGCTCTGCAGAATGTTGAAAATACTGGCTGAGTAAATTAAACCACGTGAACTGTTTGGACCCAGGTCCTCCATATTTGGATACAACTCAGAATAGTCCTGTATATTTTATTCTGCGTTGTACTGTTTAAGTCAGGTGCCCATAGTTAGCATAAGACATATCTCCTGGAGAAGTCAAATTGTCTACAAAATTAATTTTTTTTTACTTAAAAAAATTAAAAGTCTGTAGATACTTTTAACAGGAAGCGTAAACCGTATTACAATCAAGTTGGTCAGTTTCGTCGCTAAGTAAACGTACTGTATTTTTTGTTTGTGGAATGTGAACTCTTTAGTTCAAAAATATAGAAAATTTGCCATGAAGATGATTTATGGAACTTCCAAATAGAGGAGAATCTGAAATCCTTTATTTGGATTGTATGCTGCCCGAATTAGTGGATCCAAGGTACATCCGTTCGACGTCCATCAGGAATCCTGATTATATAATCAAAGCATATTTTTTCTGTAATGTTCCATCAGTGTTGACTGTTGAGTAATGTAATAATTTTTAGATGTATAGTTTCTAGCGAATTAGGAATGAAATTTTATCACATATGTCAAATGTTTTAAAACAGGAGTAATAAATGCCACGTAAGTATTAAATAGTGTTGACAGGACATTGCTGTAATGTCTTATAATAACATACATTTTGTTCTTCCAACTTTCTGTAGCAAAATTCAGCGTTTGGTTTTGGAAACAATACTTAGTAGCAGGGCTAACATTAGCATTTTAAGAGTATCTTTGCATTATAATAATCCACGTTTTGCTTTATGCTTAAGATATTAATTTGCTGCAACGTAATGCTTTTAACCACAGTACAAACGTTCAAGGAAATTGCTCACCACTTATTTTTCTGTTTCAGCAACATTATTGTGTTTTGTGTGAAAATATCAGATATTTTTGTGACATTATTTAGCCGTATAAACAATGCAGACTTATATTTCAGAAAGTATTGTTACAATTTCTGAAAGTCAGTAGGCTTATCCAGTTTTTTGGAAGGTATTTAGGTCTTAATCATCCCCCCATCCCCTCAGAGACATTAATGCAATGAAATAACTTATATGAGTCCCAATAAACAGTTTATCAACAAATATTGAATTATTTGATCAATTATGTGTCAAAATTTGATAGTTTCCAATATTTCCAATAAAGTCCAAATCACACATGCATACAGTCACACCTTAATACAGTCGACATTCCATCAGTCCGTAATGTTGCCGAGTAATGCACAGTAGCGCTACTAGTTGGGTAGCACGCGCGATCGTCCATCCACACACACACTCGTCTGCCGTCGTCTTGCACCATCCACTGTAACAATGTGTTGCATATACACTGGAGAGCCAAAAAAAACTGGTACACCTGCCTAATATCGTGTAGGGCCCCCGCGAGCACGCAGAAGTGCCGCAAGACGACGTTGCATGGACTCGGACTAATGTCTGAAGGTATGCAGGAGGCAATTCACACCACGAATCCTGCAGGGCAGTCCGCAAATCCATAGGAGTGTGAGGCGGTAGAGATCTCTTCTGAACAGCACGTTGCAAGACATCGCAGATATGCTCAATAATGGTCATGTCTGGTGATTTAGGTGGCAAATGGAAGTGTCTAAAGTCAGAAGAGTGTTCCTGGAGCCACTCGGTAGCAACTCTCGACATGTGAAGTGTAGCATTGTCCTGCTGGAACTGTCCACGTCCGTCGGAATGCACAAGGGACATGCATGGGTACAGGTGATCGGACAGGAAGCTTACGTATCTTTCACCTGTCAGAGTCGTATCCAGACGTATCAGGGGTCCCATTTCACCTGAACTACGCACGCCCCATACCATGACAGAGCCTCCACTAGCTTGAACAGTCCCCTGTTGACATGTATGGTCCATGAATTCATGAGGATGTCTCCATACCCGTACATGTCCATCCGCCCAATACAATTGGAAACGAGACTCATCAGATCAGGCAACGTGTTTCAAGTCATCAACAGTCAAATGGAGATGTTGGCGGGCTTTGTGCCGTGCAGTCAACAACGGTACACGAGTGGGCCTTCGGCTCCGAAAGTTCATATCAATGATGGTCCGTTGAATAGTTCGCACGCTGGAACTTGTTGATGCCCCAGCATTGAAATCTGCGCCAATTTGAGAAAGGGTTACACGTCTGTCACGTTTAATGATTCTCTTCAGTCGTCGTTTGTCCCGTTCGTTCACAATCTTTTTCCGGCCGCAGTGATGTTAAAAATTTGATGTTTTACCGGATTCCCGATATTCACGATACACTCATGAAATTGTCGTACGTGAATATCCAAATGTTATTGCTACCTCGGAGATGCTATGGCCCATCTCTCGTGCGCCGACTATAACACCACGTTCAAACTCACTTAAATCTTGATAACCTGCCACTGTAGCAGCAGTAACCGATCTAGCAACTTTGCCAGACGCTTGTTGTTTTATATAGGTGCTACCGACCGCATCGTGTTACTCTGATTGGTTCCATACCTCTGTTATTTACATACGCACGCCTATGCAGTTTTTTTTGGCTCTCCAGTGTATAATCACAACTTGTTCCCATATTTTGGTGGGCCTTTTGATATTGACGTTTGCATTAAAAATGTTTTTATGGTGGATCAATGATTAAAAGTTATATAATTTTCAAGATCGGTAACTCTATATAAAAAGCATTTCAATTGCTCCCCGTAATTTTTTAACTCCATCTGAACCTACGTAAATCAAGTAATAAGTAGACTATAAATACTGAGTTAGATCAGATAACATTTTTTTTGTTTTGGTTTTACTCTATAACCAATTATATGTTTAATTGTAATTAAATTATGCTATTAAATAAACTAGTATCTTAATTTTTTCAATGTGCATTCATTGATTTTTTCAAGTATTTATTTTTTATAACTGGTAAGCAGGTCAAACAAAATTTTTTTCCCACTTCCCAACTCTATTTCTTAGTGCTAGTGTATCAGTTTAACAGTTAAATATCGAAAAACTGCAGCGCAGAAACCATTTTCTCTGAATTTTACGTGCAACTAAGGTGCAATGAAAACTATCAATCACGTGTGTGGTGAATAATTTTCTGTTTACAAATACTGTTGAATGTTTTCAATTGTTGTTGAAATCAGCGTTTTAACTTGGAAATTATTTTGACACACATCTTCGAACCCTGCTTAATTCTTCAAAAGCTTATAATATATTTTTTGTGGCTCCTTTATTTATGCCCCAAAGCAATATCATATAATTTAGTTTGGTTAGGAGGTACACTTATGTTCAAGAATTTGTTTAGTCATAAAATGTGTATGTTTAGCGGCAGTGAATTGATCTACAACATTTGGCTCTGGCAATCGCAAGCAGTTTTGTGGTCGGTTTAATTTTTTTTTCTCCTTTAGTGCTGAAACTGTGTGCTGTGAGCGCAGCCAGCCTGCAAAATTGTGGCAAGTAAGGGTCTTGCACCTTTTAACCCCCTGGTGTGAAGGATTTCACAGCCCTATCTGTACCTGCAGGTCCCTCCTTGCTCTTTCAGATGAACAATCCACTATCTCACTGCCAGAAAGGGGTCTTCTATAGTCGAATATTCCAAACCAAGTTTTACTGACACGGCCAACCACCTGAACCCGCACGTCACTTTTAGCAACCATGGATTTACGTTTACTTGTAGACATCGCAAATAGTAGAATGAAATTACTTTTTCAGTTGGCTTAGTACTTCTGTTAATACTTCGAAACAAAAATTGTGTTTGAATTAAAGCGCAAGGAAACCGGTATGCACACAACTTAATTGACGGAGGCAAGTAAGTTGTTTACAAGGAACGGCTGTAACCATCCAAAAACCCAGCCTATGCATGTAATGTTGTGTATTAGGCTAACAAAGAGGCCATATTATGCGAATTGCAATTTTAAATGCAATTTTTTTATATAATGAGCTTGCTAAAATGTACACAGTGTTTTCTGTAGACGTTAAAGGTGTTTATTTTGTGTTTGCTTATAACGATGTTACAATTGATACAGTTAGCTAATTTTGTGCCTCCCCCTTTTACCAGCCCACTGCTTGTTTTGGCTGCCATGCTAAAAACTACATGTTCACCACTTATTTTGACTGCCGTGTTTGAAAAATGCATACTCACTACTTGTTTTGGCTGCCGTGTTTGAAAAATGCATTTTCATAACATGTTTGTCTGCCGTTTTTCCAAACTGCATGCTCATTACTTGTTCTGAGTGACATGTTCACCAACTGCTTTTTGTGCTGCTGTCGTACAGGAGTTTCATTGTTGTATAGAATTTCAATTTTCATAGTGAGGGAAGTGGTTGCTACAAGCAAGGGAAGCCATCTGCTTCTTACAGCCATTACGCGTAGGCTACCATAAGTTGATGTTACTGTAACATGGGCTCGTTATAAAGACAAATCCAAGAAATATCGTGGACAAATGTGAACTGAGATACAAAAAACATCAGTGTGAAGCACCCAAAGAGCTATTATAGAAACAATGAAGTACGTCTACACTGGGGGAAAAAAATGTGGTTGTAGGAACCATCTAGAATGTTGAAATATGTTGGGATGTGGGCACTATCTGACTATTGCTAACATTGATATGATAGTAGTGTGAACAGAATATTTCTTTGTATTCCTGTACGTGATTGTATGTGCTACTGTACAGCAGATCGCTGCGTTTCTGCTACAAAACATATAGTACCTCCGATAGAACAAATTCGACAATATTTGGATTGTTCTGTATGTATTGTAATAACCTAACAGAATATCATGTTGCTGCTACTGTCAGACCCAATTACAGAACTGTTCAGTACTAGCAGACGATCATTTTAATAGGTAATGACCATACTGATTGTTGTTGGAACAATTAAATTATTGTTGAAGTTGTTATGTTGGCGGTACTATCTGTTTCGTAGTAGGAACACAGTTGCTCTGCTGTAGCAACCATATGTACAGTAGTAAATACAATCACAGAAATCACAGACAGGAATGCAACAAACAATTCTGATGGTGTTACTATCTATGTTAACAATATTTAGCTGGTACATAAAACTTATCAGGTGGCTGTCCCTATTTTAACAGTCTAGATGGTTCCTACAACCATTTTTTCCCCTCAGTTTATCAGACAAAGACGAGATGTCGGGAGAACACTTTCATATGAGAGTTTTACGCAGAAGAAATTGAGAAGTTGTAAAACAAAGAATATGACTTCATGACTGACATGCCAGTTCAACTCTCATGAAAAGGACTTTGCACTTGCAGACAGATAGGAGGCAAGGAAAGCAAAAGGGACCCAAAAGCAGCGAGTAAATAGTTGATGACGAAATATTAAAGATAAACGACATGTGCTGTTTCCTTTCGGCGGGCGATAACGTGGAAGAAATATTGAGCATTCTGAGTTGGATGGAATTTGAACACATTGCCCCAAAAACTCTACGCAGTTTTTCCGTGGATGAGATGTTAACAGTTGCAGTAGACAAATTTCCCAGATTTGTACCATTCATTCTGATTTTAAGCAGTGACGACGAAACAAACTGTTAGGTGTCGCGGCGTTGCGTTCCCGAGCAAGCAAAGAGTGTGTGGAGGACAGAGTACTGTTGACATCGGGCGGCGAGTTATAAAGGAATGTTTGATTGACAGGCGAGCGATAATCATACCAGGGTTTTGAGTTATGAAGGCATTCTGCCGCGATAACCCTTTGGCGGCTCACGTGCTCCTGAGATTCGGCGGATAGAATTTCTGAATTTATCTGAAGAATTTTTTGTTTTACTGACCTCATTTCTCTCAGCGTGACTCAGGGTGCTAAGATGGTCAGGGAGACTGATATACTCGTACAAGGGTGACGGGCCTCCGAGTTGTTGTTGAGTTGATGAGTTGAGGAGTTT
The DNA here is from genome assembly GCA_002778355.1 of Clitarchus hookeri. NCBI lineage: Eukaryota > Metazoa > Arthropoda > Insecta > Phasmatodea > Phasmatidae > Clitarchus > Clitarchus hookeri. The sequence continues at coordinate 14,430 of NQII01013702.1, forward strand.
ATGAGAGATGGCAGTCTGGGCGATTGTGCGACGAAGAGCAACGAGTAGCGCCATAAGTGACCAGTGGGAGGAAAATCTACGACTGCGAGCATCGGCGCAGCGAATAGTGCGACTGGTAGTCTGGACTATTGGACTAGATGCGTGGGTGAAAGACATTACAAATGATGGCAATAGATAGACTGAAAGTGGGTTAATGATGAGAATGAGTTATTGACTATAAACAAATAGATACATTGAAAAGGACGTTAATTTGAGTTAAAATATACATTAAATATTGCGAACACTGAGAAATAAAAAGAGTAATAATGGAGATAGATAGATTATTGCTTTGAATAATAGCTGTGTGAGAAAAATTAAATCGAATTTAGTTCTTTTAATTTTTATTTAGACCTCCATCATTCATGAACTCAGATACGCCCCTCAAGCGTCTTACAACAAAATGTTTTTCTAGTAATGTTTTGCCAAACGAAAAAAAGGAAACCTATTTTCGTCACTTTCGTCTAATCCTTCAAACTGTACCAGAATAGAATCAATCTGTGGAAAACATGGATTTAAAAGACACTGAAGTGTCTGCACTTTGTGGGATGTTCCCTTCCTTAGAAATTAATTGATGCTTGTTTCTAGCATACGAAAAATTGTCTGTGGAGGAAGGTTCAAGAACTTGGTTTTACGAATGCTGTCATCGCGCGAACGCTAGGGCAAGGTCTGAGGATGTCTGGTCTTACTACTGTTATGGTCAGCCCAGTGCCAAAGACCATGTGACCAAAAAAAATCATTCAGGCTCCCCTCCAGCAATACGACAACAGAATTATGTTTCACCGTACTCACCTGAAATAACATCGGAACCCTTTCCTCCAGTAGTCACCGACTTTTGCCCCTCAATATCTGTGTTAACAAGTTTTCCTAATTTGTTGTACTCTCACGTGCCTGTCGCTGCATACTTACCCGCTTCTGTTATTGTTTTTGGCAGTAAGCTCTGCTATCCACATGTTCAACAATCTGGATTATTGGGAGGACGGCGATGAAGCTCTATAGCAGGGACCCTGGAAGCTATGTCCATCATGGACGTCTTCGAGTCTTCAGTGGCTTCTTGATGCAGCTGATGTCGTTTTCGCTCGCTACCGCTGCCAGCAACGACCGTCGAGGTGCTGACACCTGTCTACCTGACTCCAACTTCAGTGCCTGGGCTGCATGACGTGAGGCGCAGCCAGGCGTGCCGATTGTCACACCTCTGTGTCGGCGACAGCATCGTTGAAGAAACCGATCGCGCTGATGTCCCGTGTCTCCACGAGGGATCCCTCAAGAGATGGATGGGACAGCCACACGATGTCCTGTCATATCTCCTACAGTGACTTTCCTGGTCTCTGGGCACGGTTTCGCAGTTGGACATGGTGGGCATATCGCAGGTATCTAAAACAGAAACATAGCTCCAGTGTGGTATACTCAGTACGGGACGTCTCAGTACAGCCGCGACCGCGATGTAGTAAGTCTGCTGATCGTCTGAACAGTCACTGAGCGTGACGACTATTTTAAACTTATGCTGGTACTCCTGCCAACGAGTCTAAACATCGTAATCAGACGGGCTTAGTTGTGCTCCCCTCCCCACTCCTGGCTGCGTGATACGAACACCGCAGAGCTGCTGGCAACACTCCCAAGTCGCTACAACAACCTGCGTTTCATCCCCACTTTCGTCGGCTGTTGGGTCGGAGATTGTGGAACTGTGCTCTTCAGCTAACCCACCTTACTTATAACTACATTGCTGGAGAAATTCTTGCCTTCTTTTATTCTTCAATCTACTCATCTCCTGGTGTATTTCATTCTCGGCACTGCCCATCCTATTGTTTTAAATTGTCCATTTTTTCATTTAAACTGTCCAATCTTTCGTTTACACTATGCGTGCTTTTATTCACATGGTTAATTTTCTGGTTCACACGGTCTATTCGTGTATTTACTCATTCAGTAATTCATTATATTTTCCTGTCTACATGTTCATTGAAATGTCTATTATCTTGTCGAATAATTCACTAACTACTGAATTGAGTATTCGCAGTAAAAATGTAGGTATTTGCAGTTTCATTTACACTTTACTCATTTTATTTTACAGTATATGTGTGGTTATTCACTTTCGTTCACTTGACTGCTTAGCCTAAAAGTAATGATCACAGTGCTTTCAATTTCTCAGACATTTTCCTTGTTAGCATTCACTGCGATGATTACACAAAACTTTTCTAATTTTCCGGCTTAGTTCAATTGTTATTCTTTGTAACAAGACTATCTTACTTATTAATATCCTATCATGTAACCTTATTTACAAATCCATTAAATAGTAAATACCTCCACCCTACTCCTGAAACCTGTGTTACAGATTGGTTAGGGCGTAATGAAGTTCATATGGGATGGATGCCCTGATAAAAATAAAATGCCTACATTTAATTTCTTAACTTATTTAAAAAGTTATAAAAAAATTAAAAACATCTATTATTTACAAAATGAAATTGCCTAACGCTAATATTAACACTTAATTATTTCTATCAGTGAGCACAAGTTTTATGCCAATCTCAATTATAATTTAAGTGCTTATCACCGTCTTTACACTAGCCACTTAATCTTCACTAATTAGTTACACATATATGATCACAATGTCCACTTGCATACATTAACATCATTCGAAATGTCCGGCACTCATCTATCAGCCTCAGTCTCCGCTCTCCATGTGATCGCACACTTCTATAATGGACATTCCAGACTGCCGACACAGTTGCACGCCGCAGCTTATAGAGCTGAAGTGGCCTGACCCAGAAACTTCTTTGCGCCTCTAGTTGCTTTAAGCGGAGGTAGGGGGGATAACGAGAAAGTTCGTGCAATAGATCCCAAGTGACTCATTCTTCTAGATACGGGGGTAACGTCATTGCCGTCAGCGTTATCGTGGCACGTGAGGTTACTCTGCTTCCCCTCTCTGGGAGGATGTTATGCACGCTGTGCTCACCCGAGGGAGTGTGTTGTATTCCAAGTAAATGTCGTTCTATATCAACTTGAAAAATATTATTGTCTTCGTTTATTATATCTAAGTCGCCACGAAAACAGTTGGTTTGCGTTTTTTCTTGTAACTATCAAGCCGTCACCAGCGTTATCGTGCAGCCAAACGCCAAATAGTGTAGCAATTTTGCTCCTTCTTGCGTGTAGAATACCTGTCAGGCCACTCACCTGAAATTTCCACATGGAATTCTCAAAAACTGTTTAGCTGAGAGTATTCCGACAAAACGACCTTTTCTAAGTTATATGTGCTGCTTAATAATTTGCATTAACAAATCGTTTACATCTTAGTGTTACAAAGTTTGATGCAGAGATGAGGTAGCAATAATTTACTCAATAAAGGGGGATGATATTACCATTCGCTTTTTCAGAGGTATAAAATCTCCGTTATAAAAAAACACAATTCCCCGATTTGGTACTTATTTGTAAGTAATATAACCTCCCAGAGTTTGTCGGTGTTGTTCGAAAACACCATGTGTGTTTGCATACACCATGTGTGTTTGCATACACGAAGTGCGACGCTTCCTGCTCGTTTCAGAAATTTTGTTTGTTTACTTAATTTCCAAAATAAATTCAAGACATGGCTATCATCAGTGATATAATAAAAAAACGGAATTATTCTTACTCCTGGAACATCACATTTACAGGATTTTGTTCCTGCAATTATTACAGCCGCTTTCACTAAACGAAAATATCAAGCTTGTGGTAAACTTGGCGAAAGCTAACTTCCTGTTGACTAATGCTGTCTACTTTGTTCCTTTCTAAACGTCTTCACCCCAGGAGCTGGTCTCACTCCCGCCCCAACTAGGGCCTTCCCAGATGTTTACTATTTACACTCATGTGTGTGAAAAATGAAACACCACGAAGGAATCATTCAAATGAAACTAAGTTCACTGGAAATGGAAAGCAGTAGAATGTTACAATGATCGTAGCAGCGTTTTTTGAACTAACCCGGAAAAAGTGTCTTACATAGAGGACTTTTGAGAATCAGACGTCCGTGAGCTACATAAGTTCCAACGGGTGTCAGTATGCCTCATCAAAGTAGAAAAACTTATATTAAGTACGTTACGGGGTTTGAACGGGGCCGAATGATCGGCTTGTATGAACAAAGATTTTCATCTGTGAAAATACATCACTGTCTCAATGCCACGACATTGTTGTGAGTGAGGAAGCACCTCAGTAGTTACAAATAGTCGGATCAGCGCCGACAGCGGTAGGTGGGCGACACGGGGACACACGGCAGCCATCTTGGATAACGTCATTTCCCCCTTCCCCCTCCCAAAAATATCAAAATTTCTCTTTCTCCCAAAATAAAAGGTCAAAATTTTCCGAATTTCCCTCAAAATTTTCCAAAATTTTCCAAAATTTTTGATCTCATGCACAATGAGGCTGATTTGCACAATCCAGATGGAACCAGCTGAAAAGTGTGCAATGTCAGCCGGATGTGCAAGCAGGCAAGCGAGGATCTCGTATCTGATTGGCTACATGAGGCTCTCGGAGCCGGAGTCGAGGGGAATTGTACTCGTGGAGAGTCGTCCGGGG
>NQII01013704.1:0-18968 GCA_002778355.1 Clitarchus hookeri
GGATAAAATTTGAGTTTTCGGCCATGTCAATTGTGCAGGGGACTCTGCTGTGGCTGACTGTACTGTCAGGATGTTAATTTTGAGGGCTCTGTATCCCTGAGCTGGGGCTTCAGGTTTGGCAGGCTTGCTACTGGGTGCTGATACACAGGGCAATCTATGAAAGTGCCTTTCAGGGTACCTGGGAAACTGGAAGCTTTAGGCGGTGGCAGGGTAGCATCATGTGGTTTGGCTTCACTGCTAGTTGGTTTTGTGGTCTTTGCATGCACCAGCACTTTCTCTTTCAAGGCTATGTCTAGTTCATGCATCCAAGCATGCTGAATGATCTCTTTGATAGTACGGAGCTCAGAGGTTCCCACAGATGGGACAGGATTTCTGGAAGCGGAAGTTGGGTTATCAGTTCCACGCCATCATCCTCTTAAGCTGTAGGATAGATATGTTGGAACAATGGTGCTTTCTGCCTTATAAATGTTGCTGCTTATTCTCCAGTTTTCTGGACAATTGTGTAAAGCTCCTCATAGAGTCTGGCTGCTATCTTCCTGCCCGNGTTGCTGCTTATTCTCCAGTTTTCTGGACAATTGTGTAAAGCTCCTCATAGAGTCTGGCTGCTATCTTCCTGCCCGAAAGTATTTGAGGAGTTGCTCCTCTAGCTGCTCCCATGACATAACAAAATCACATTATCTCTGCCACCATTTGTCCGTATCCCTAGGTAACAGAGCTTTTGCATGTGACACTCGGAGGCCTTTTGGGATCGAGGTTAGTTTGAGCTGTTATGCAGGCTTGTAAGAAGTGTTTTGGTGTCTTCTTCTGGATGCCCTGGGTATTTCAGGAGACGCTGATCTCAAACCATGTACTTGGTTTCTACTGGNACACAGGTGATTCAACTGGCTGAAGTTCTTAACAGCTGACCGGACTCCGGCTGGTATATAAAACAGGGCGCGTGGCTTGATGGCGCGGTACAAAGTTAAACGTGGGCTTAGCGGTCCTGTGTACTGGGTGGCAACACAGCCACGGGTTTACCTGTGCTGGAGGTGGCCCGGGGTGGCTGTCGACCCAGCTGCTCTGCTGCTGATGCTGGAGGTGACTGGAACAAGTGCCCCGACCTGGGCGACAATGGTGCTGCGGCTGGCGGTGCTCCGGTGAGGGCTGCTGGTCCGGCGACACTGGAACAAGGAATCGTGTTCCCTAGTGGAACGGGCCGTTCCTGATTGAAGTCGGTGAAGATCAGGCGTGGTCGGCCGGCAGTCTTGATCGGGGGCTAAAATAAGGAGTAGGAGGGTGCTGGGAGGTGAGGTCTCTCCAGCTGGTGGGCGGCTTGAGCTTGTTGACACGGTGGCCCATACTACCTACTAACTAATCAGGAACTGAATGGAAATAAACTACGTAAACTAGGTGACGGGGACCTGGGTCTGACTTGAACAAAGCAGATACGGCTAGGTAGCTATTACAACAACTGCCCCATAACTATCTCAATGCCGTTGTCTAGAAGGGACTTCTAGGGCTACTACCAGATGATAGTGCGTGTTTCACACTAGCAGAAGGATAGTGTGGTTGCCGTTACCAGAAGGGTAGGCTGTTCAAGGGGTTCAAAGACTTCCTCTGGGGTTGCTGGTGCAGGTCTTGAAGAGCTTCTGGTAGGTCATGAAGACGTTGGGGTCAGCAGAGAGCCCCAGCACACAAGATGGTGGAGCAAGCTGCTGGAGATGAACTCGGAAGTACAACTGGAGAACGACCGACATTCCTCAGCAGTGCGTGGCCATATATTCTACCTGCCCGCGTCCTTGTCTGGGGTGCAGGGGTGCGCGTGGAGAGCTCCTCCTGGGCGGAACTTTGCTTTTGCTCTCTAGTGCGATCCCTCGGCCCGTGACCGAACTATGAGCCTCTGTAATGCTGGGTTGCCTTGGTTGCGCGAGCTTAGGCACTTGATTCAGTTGCTTGGTTGGCATCAATCACTCATGAGGGGGTGGCGCGACGTCTGACATACGGGCGAACGAACTTGGCTGACGTGTCCGTGGGTGCCCTCGCAACTAGGGACGTACTTGTATGCTCTCATAACAAGTCGTTTTGGAGTTCAAACCCCGCCTGTGGTAACGTGATGATGCGTACAGATGAGGCAAAGTCATGTCTATATTTATATCAAATAAGAGTCACGTGTCACTGTATAATTTTTATTTTTTAAAAATTGGCACTATAAACACTTTTTCCCAATTTTCCACTAATTCTTTTCTTTTTCCAATATATTACAATTACTTCAGTTTTTTTTTCTATTCTGTTTTTCATTCTTCCACTCTTGGTGCCTACTTACTTCTCCTTCTTTCCTCCAAGCATCTTCAACTTACATTTAAAAGCTTTTCTCCTGTCCTCACCTTCCACTACCTCTGTTCCTGCAATTCTCCACCTGCCTTGCACATTATATAAAATGTCTTATAGTATTCCTTTTACATTTCTCTTAAGGATTCCCCCTGGCTGGTGTATGAAGTGCATTGAGAAGTTAGTAGAAAACACGTGATTAAAAAACGTAAGGATAATTTCTAGTGGTATCTGAACACAAAAAGCATTTTGTGGTTTGGTGGAGTGCGCCAATGCACTGCTCCATTGCACACAGCTGCCTCATTTCAGCTGTTTACTCGCTGCGTGTAGGATTATGTCTGTCTTGACGTCGGGCACACAGNCACAGCTGCCTCATTTCAGCTGTTTACTCGCTGCGTGTAGGATTATGTCTGTCTTGACGTCGGGCACACAGGCTTGTTTTAATGGCGTACTGTTTACTGTATGTACATTTCCCTTTTCTAGGCATTTCTTGCTTGTATATTCTTGCCGTGCATAATTTTGCTGGGTTTCATGGGCCGCCTTCATGCATAGTGAGTTGGCGCATTGTTTTTCTGTAATGGAGGAGGCTTCAGCAGGCTTGGGTTTAAGATGCTGTACTGTGAATTTGCACACAACGGAGAGAAGCGAGGTATAGCGGATAATGTCCACTCCTCCTCTTTGTCATGAAACTCGCTTTCCTTCTGCAATAGGATCTTAATTAATTGGCCAGCTCTCTCATTTGACAGCTGTAGGGCAACAGTCTCCTCCAAATTTTGTGACCTGGGTTGGCTTGTGGTGGTTTGTATCCATGGGACAACTTGTCTCAGTTTCTGGTCCACCTGTATGTGATTCTGGCTGTAATCAATAATTACTTGCTGGCTAAGAGCCATATATGTCCCAAGATTGTGTGTTCTCATAATTTGTCAGCGAGGAAGAACTCCTCTGTTGTGACTTCGCCCCCTACCAACAGTTTCAGGTGTCTTTTTCTGCTGGTTCACAGGATGGTGGTGGCTATCTGCCCCATGTGACTAGTTTCTTCACTCGGCTTTGTCACATGCTATGAAAGGGGAACTACTTCGCCGTGGATAAAATTTGAGTTTTCGGCCATGTCAATTGTGCAGGGGACTCTGCTGTGGCTGACTGTACTGTCAGGATGTTAATTTTGAGGGCTCTGTATCCCTGAGCTGGGGCTTCAGGTTTGGCAGGCTTGCTACTGGGTGCTGATACACAGGGCAATCTATGAAAGTGCCTTTCAGGGTACCTGGGAAACTGGAAGCTTTAGGCGGTGGCAGGGTAGCATCATGTGGTTTGGCTTCACTGCTAGTTGGTTTTGTGGTCTTTGCATGCACCAGCAATTTCTCTTTCAAGGCTATGTCTAGTTCATGCATCCAAGCATGCTGAATGATCTCTTTGATAGTACGGAGCTCAGAGGTTCCCACAGATGGGACAGGATTTCTGGAAGCAGAAGTTGGGTTATCAGTTCCACGCCATCATCCTCTTGAGCTGTAGGATAGATATGTTGGAACAATGGTGCTTTCTGCCTTATAAAAGTTGCTGCTTATTCTCCAGTTTTCTGGACAATTGTGTAAAGCTCCTCATAGAGTCTGGCTGCTATCTTCCTGCCCGAAAGTATTTGAGGAGTTGCTCCTCTAGCTGCTCCCATGACATAACAAAATCACATTATCTCTGCCACCATTTGTCCGTATCCCTAGGTAACAGAGCTTTTGCATGTGACACTCGGAGGCCTTTTGGGATCGAGGTTAGTTTGAGCTGTTATGCAGGCTTGTAAGAAGTGTTTTGGTGTCTTCTTCTGGATGCCCTGGGTATTTCAGGAGACGCTGATCTCAAACCATGTACTTGGTTTCTACTGGTCATAAGTTGTTTCTTGGGTGATTGGACCGTTTGACATGCACATATGGCAGAGAAATGTAAGACCCCGCAAATCTCTAACTCGTGTCACCCCACCCAAGGTATATGTAACGAAATGACCTCGGACATCGTTCACATGAGATGTAGATGGCGCTTGCCCCTTTACAACCTGAGGAAATGATGCTTGGGGCAATAGCTACAATGTATACCAGGCTCTCTAACTCCCTGTCTTCTTCGGTCCAACCTAGTAACAGTTGCTCCTGCAGTGTGTGCACTTTATGCAGCATTGGCCATTTTTGGTGCAATCTGGGGCTAAGCACTGGTTGACCTCGCTTGAGGCATTTTTCATGTCTCGTGTCTGCATGTTACTAGGTTGTTGTCTGCCATGTTGAAATGGGCACCATTGGGTGTTTCCAGACTCCCTGAAGTCGATGAAATGGTGCTAATCTAAGCTGGCTTATCTCAGGAGCTGCCAAGGTCTCGCAACTCCTTTCTGGCTCGCCAAGATGCCCCATATTAGGCGCCAAGAAAAGAAAGCTTGGCACACAACCTGGGTCAGTATGGATGTCAAGTATCTCCCCCTTTAGAGCCTGGAAGTGGTTGCTCCGTTGACGGGGTATTTCAGTGACTGGGACCCCGCCCCTGTATCTTAATGACTGACATCTCAGCTCATAGAGGTATAAATGGAAGCGGGGCAAGTAGAAATGCAGGTAGGGGGCAAAAACAACAACAGTACTGACTGACTTAGCAGGAATGTGAGTTAACATTTTGTTGTGGCAGCTGGTGTAGACCTGATGGGCTCTGGACGGCACTTATGCGTGGTCAGTGGTAAGGATTATACTGGCTTGAGACTGCAAAGCACTCTGGTTGGTACGAAGATGCTGTACTGGAACTGCTGGTCCTCATCGGTGCCTGTCAGGTGGTCAATATTTTGGCGTTTCCGGACCGCAGGTGAGCAGCTTCCTCTCGCAAATAAGAAAAGAATTTTTGAAAGATTGTTGAACCTGTGCAGCAGCTATCATCTCAGTCTTTGCCCTCCCTGCTCTATGGTGGGGCATATGGCAAGGTAAATGCTCAGGCTTAGGCAAGATCAAGCAGGATAACAAGGTGGTCTAGACTGTGTAGCAGGAAAAAGCAGGCCTTCCAGAGAGCCAGAGTCTGTCTCTGGCCCCAGGGTCCAGAAATCAGTTTACTCCCCATGAGAGGGCATCCCTCCACCTCACGGTGGCAAGCTCTGCTACGTGATTCAGTGATGCCCAGATAAGTGGCGCTATCACTGGTAGCCAGATGCTCAGCCGAGTCAGGTTATGTTTTCAATTAGGAGGGGCGGGGGTTGCATGTATCCCCCCTTCTCCTAGGGGAGCTGGGAAGCCTCACAACGTCTACTACCTGGAGATCTCAAAGTTCCATTGCTGGTAACCAGATTTCCAGACAGAGGTAGAGGAGAGCAGTGCCCAGTGTGGCTAGTGTGAGCCTGAAGGGCTACGGGTCTCAGATCGTGCCTGAGCCTGATAGAGTGGCAGATTGCTGAGTAGGAACAAGGTGAAGAGAATGGTAAAAGACTGAGGTATGGTTCATATGGGTTTATTGAGAATAAACCACATACAGTAGAACCCTATTATAACACGTCTCAAGGGACCCAAGAAATGACAGCCTTATATAAGGGAAAACTTTATAAGAGGGTAATTTTGTATTGAAAAACATGTTTGTGGACCAAGAGAAGGCAGCTTATTAAGCAGGAAAGTATTATAACAGGGGATGTTATAACAGGGTTCCACTGTATATTTCAACCTTGCCCAGGATGCCTGACCTGACTGCACAAAAAGTCAATTACTTGTGTGGGAATGGTGGGGCGAGTGCAACCCCTGACAGCAAACACTAGGCGCCCCTTGCATATGTGCCAGCACAGCTATACAGACTGCCTGTCCTTAGACTGGAATTATGCATCTCTAGAGAGAACGGGGAANTGCATATGTGCCAGCACAGCTATACAGACTGCCTGTCCTTAGACTGGAATTATGCATCTCTAGAGAGAACGGGGAATACACAGAGCATAGTACACAGTCTTCCAGGCGTATCTTGCAGGAAGATGTTCGGCAGCTGGACAGTACGGTGTGCAAGTAATAACTGCTAGGCAGTGAAAAAAATAACCGCCCTGAGGGGCCCATGCTAACTATATCTATTCGACAGGCCGAATGAGGGAGGGAGAGCAATGGAAGAGGGGGAGGGGAGATAGAGTGTGTGTGTGTGTGTTTATTTCCTGGCTGCGGGAGTGGGATGCATGTTCGGTACTCCTGGCTGGAAGGCTGGCCTGCAACAAAGTTGCTAAGGGAGGTATGCATGCAGCATGGGTTTCCTACTGCAATGCTGAAGCGGACCTTGCTGACCCACACTAAGAAGGTGACAGCACAGATGTTGTCGCCCATAAAAGTGTCAAGTGTTATATGAGTATGAGGAGGGGAGGGGTGGTTAAACGTGAAGTTTTATCATTTTGAAAGAGCACAGAGGACATTGGACATTGCTGGCTACTATGGTTGGGTTTCCTTTACCATTTTGCATATTTACAGTACTTGCAGTACATTTGTACAGTATATTACATTATAGGCTGATTACGATTAATTGAGCACTTTTAAAAGACCTGCTCAGGATCTATTTCTATTCTCATTTTGTATCCTCTTGCTATATGTAACATTAACATTGGCATGGACTGTCTCACTTTCTTCATGCATCATCCTAGTGAAACCATGGAATTTTTATAAAAATTAAATTTATTGCTTATATTCAAATTTATGTTCTTATGCGCATAAAAAAAGAAATGCTGACTTTAATAGTAATACATTTAAACATTACACACTCAATACATCAATTCTTAAATCTATTTCTATTAATTTGCTATCTTCTTAACTGGTAGCCTACATGCTAGTGTGTACTATAGCATGTTATGGAAAATTATATTTTTCAAAGGTTGAATTGAAAAGCGTCCACTTTACTGAGAACAGTCATCAATTTATTACACAGGAAATGATGGAATACGGTATTTTGTGTGTTTACAGTACAGTATATTACATTAACTTAGTTGTTATGTAGCAAATAACAGAATCCAGTAGGAATGAGCTTTCAAATCACTAGGATGCTAATCTAACCCTACATAACCCCTTTGTGTTCACTTTTATAAAGAAGCTTGGGTAGTATGTATGAGCTGGCAGATTTTGACGAAATGATCGCGTCACTCAATTCTCTATAAAAAAAACTACATATTTTGTAAACTGTTTAAGCTTATTTGGTAAGCTGCATTTAAAAGAACATAAAATTATGAATTATCAAACATGAAAGTACACCAACTTCAACCTTAAAGTAGAAACATTCAGCGCTAAAATTTACTTTCATTAGATTTTCAGTGCAACAAATGGNACACCAACTTCAACCTTAAAGTAGAAACATTCAGCGCTAAAATTTACTTTCATTAGATTTTCAGTGCAACAAATGCAACATAACATTATTATAACCTAGGTTATAATAATGTTAACTACCTTAAGTTTAACCGCAAAAATCAATCACAAAATTTGTACTTGCATGCAAATATTTGTGGTTGTTTAGTTACATTACAAATAAATACAAATGGTTTGTGGGACACAGAAATAAAAATGTTTGTGGGATTTTTTATTTTGATCTTTTTATAAACCCAAAATAATCAGTTTATTATGATATTCAAGCAGCAAATAGTGTGTGTGCACTGTATGTGCTGTTGCTTAAAACAAATTGAAACAAAATGTATAAAAGAAAAATTTTTACAGCTTCACAGTGATCTACCCGACATTTAAGCATGCAGAATCAAATATTTAGCTAGAGAATACAATTACTTTTTACTGATGTGTACCAAAAACATACCAATAAACTACATAATCAACAGAAAAAATAGCTGCTAACATTGCTTCAGAACTGAAAAAAAAAATTTCTCGTGTTGCTTTTTTTGATGACAATAACATGTGCCACTAATATGGAGCAAACAATTTTTTTTGCAGATAATTAATTTACTTTATATTTAACGATCATCAGGAATTCCACATAAAACTTTTTCATTCAACATGACAGCCTACATTACAAATACAGTTTTCTCATACCATATCTGCAATGTGAAACTTACAGGTAAACAGTGAATGTACTTTTATACATAAATCCATGATTTAAATTTCATAAAATCTTAAGAATTAATTACATACAGAACCAAGCAGAGAATTATAACGACTTCTCACGTGTGTCNTGATGACAATAACATGTGCCACTAATATGGAGCAAACAATTTTTTTTGCAGATAATTAATTTACTTTATATTTAATGATCATCAGGAATTCCACATAAAACTTTTTCATTCAACATGACAGCCTACATTACAAATACAGTTTTCTCATACCATATCTGCAATGTGAAACTTACAGGTAAACAGTGAATGTACTTTTATACATAAATCCATGACTTAAATTTCATAAAATCTTAAGAATTAATTACATACAGAACCAAGCAGAGAATTATAACGACTTCTCACGTGTGTCCATCTCTTCTACAGAACTATTTCCCATCACAATCACCTGCTGCTGTTTCCTCCTAGGTACAGCAGTATTTTACAGTACTCCATTCTTCCATTCACACCCCTTTCCTGCCTTCACAGTTTTTTTATTTTGATGCTTTTTCAATTCCATCTGAATTTCAACTTTATTTATGGATTAAGTTAACTAGATCAAGCATTGCAGACTGCTTAGGAAGCAAGATTTTAAAAAAGTGAAAAAATTGATTGTGCTGACAAAATCAGGTTTGAAAATAAAGGCTTAGCATCTTACCTGGAGATTAAATAAAGGTTTTGTATAAAAATTGAAGACCGGTAATTAGTTAGCTTTGTCATAACACGGCCTGCTGAAAGGTTTTATTGCAATGAAAATAAAAGTCTGCAACTTTTTTTCCAGTGCCTTTTAGTGGCAAGAACACAATTTGTATAACTTTGATATGAATTACTGTCACAACACACTGGGCTGTGCTGAACTTCACCACACTGAGTTGTGCCGGGTCATACCGAACTGTGCCAAGCCAGCATATGCATTCTTTAATACCACTCACTTATCACCCAGCTTCTCCTCATTCCTCTTACCTTACTGTTAGTCTTGATTCCTGGTAAACATTTTGAGTTATAAGCCGAGTTGTGTTGATGTTGTGTGTTGAAGTAATTAGCAGTTTGTAAAAATTAATACATATTTGCACTTGCAAATTTTTGTTGCGAGTGGAAAACTGTAAATAATTCAAGAAGCAAGAGAAATTGGAAACTGTACTGCACGTAGAAAGTTTGGTGTACATGAATGTTAATACGTGACTGGGGGAAAAAAGGAAGGTTTTTTTTATCAGAAAAAGTTGGCAGTCTGAGAGAATTTTGCAAACAGGAGAGTGGGTAAAACAATTAAACAGAAATTGAGCAGAAATTAAAAAAATTACATTGTCAAAGAATAGTTTTGATATAGGTAATTGTAAATTATGTTTACATTGCACTTGCATAATTTATATTCACAGCTCACGAGGATTATGTAAATTCCGGTAATGTATTGTATTATCAAACAGCTTGAGTTTCATTCTTAAAATACCTATGTCCTCACCCCCACACCCCATTTTTCTTACACACACACGCATGCACGCACACACACACACACACACACAGAGATAAGACTGCAGCTACAGTTTGTGACACATTTTATTACTGTAACACATGTAGGGTGTAGGTGTTACATGGGTGCAGGTGATGTAAAGGTTAACCTAATTAATAAATCAATTTAATTTTGTTTTGGTGGACATCAATTCCATCTGATACTGTACCCCACTCTTGCGTGAAGTACTTTAAGCATTGTTACATAGTTCATATCAGCAGGGTCAAAATATCAAACTAAAAATTACCAATATTTTAGAAAACAAAAGATTTATTAAACTGATCGGTGTTACAAGAACAGTAAACAAACAAATGTGACAATAAATTAGCTAAATAATAAAAGCTTATACTATTGTATTGGAGTTTATCACCAATATTGGTACGNACAAATGTGACAATAAATTAGCTAAATAATAAAAGCTTATACTATTGTATTGGAGTTTATCACCAATATTGGTACGGGCTGTTCATGGTAAAATGAGCACTTTTAAGAACCTAATTACTTTTTACTTTAAACCATTTTTTATTTTTTATTTAACCTCTTTTTAAAATAAATATTGCAATGTACGGAATAAACACAGCATATATATTCCACCGCACTCAGGAATTTAACGTCTAGGGTTAAAATAAAATATATTTATTAACTATTATTCTAAATGAGAGGGCTTTCAAAAGCGCTCACTTAACCGTCAATAGTCTATAATGACTGAAACCTTTGAGTTTAACTTGTGTTCATGACATATTGCATTATACTGTACAATATGGAAATCAGCCATAAGCCACACAAAATACGTATACCACACTATATAACAAAATTCAAACACGGTAAAAGGATAATGTTCAGTATACAAAAGTGTGCCATCATTTGTTTATTTTTCTGTTCAGTAAAAAACNCAAACACGGTAAAAGGATAATGTTCAGTATACAAAAGTGTGCCATCATTTGTTTATTTTTCTGTTCAGTAAAAAAACCGGCCCTCAGATCAAAATTAAAGTGTGACTGTAATGTTGAGGTACCAATCACCTTCAGTATGCAAATGGNAAAAAACCGGCCCTCAGATCAAAATTAAAGTGTGACTGTAATGTTGAGGTACCAATCACCTTCAGTATGCAAATGGATTTACAACCTGACAGCTGTCATTTTGAACATTCAGCTTGTAAAATATGTCTTACCCTAGTGATGCGTGCTCCGGATAAAAATGTTTTACAATGACTGCTTATTCTGGAAAGTGCACAAAACTAAAAATGACTTCAAGATCACATGTCTGCAAAAGGCTGGTGTACTGAAAAAAATATAATAAATATTTGTCTTTGTAATTGTTGTATACCATCATAATACACTCAATATGGTTTTAGCAAAGTAACGTAATTATAACTTATTTATATATACAAAAACTTTATATACAGACACTACAACTATACAAATTTAGTTATTTGTAAAGATTTATACAAAAGCAAACCACAACAAAAAAACTTAATTTATGTGAAAATAACTCAGCGAGGTTGTACACCTGGCCGCAACATTCTGTGTATACTGGGAATCACTGTTTATGCCCACCAACATGCCGTACAGGTATGTTATGTACTATTCCCATTCTTTCATCACTCTGTCGTAGTCTTCATCTTCTACAAATGGCCTGTCGATAGCCCTGTAACATCAATGTTGCAACACATTACCACTCAATGAAGCTTCTGCTATAGCATTAATACTTAAAAGTGTAAAATAGTGACAACATTTTTTTNAAGCAAACCACAACAAAAAAACTTAATTTATGTGAAAATAACTCAGCGAGGTTGTACACCTGGCCGCAACATTCTCTGATAGTAATGATTCTGTATATACTGGGAATCACTGTTTATGCCCACCAACATGCCGTACAGGTATGTACTATTCCCATTCTTTCATCACTCTGTCGTAGTCTTCATCTTCTACAAATGGCCTGTCGATAGCCCTGTAACATCAATGTTGCAACAACACATTACCACTCAATGAAGCTTCTGCTATAGCATTAATACTTAAAAGTGTAAAATAGTGACAACATTTTTTTNCAACACATTACCACTCAATGAAGCTTCTGCTATAGCATTAATACTTAAAAGTGTAAAATAGTGACAACATTTTTTTTATTTGTGATTAAAATCAATAAAAACAACTATTACACAGTTCAAAAACACACTAGTCGAAATATTAAAATCTTATGGTTAATATTTAACTATCATTGTAAATATGTACTTAATTGTCTAGGAATATAGGCATGGAGAAGGAATGATGTCGTGTGTATATCAGAATTAAAACTGCTAGGTCAACTGCAACATTATACTTTTTTAATTGCAATAAAGTGACCCTAACACAAATATTAGTATAATACTTTTAGGTTTACTGATCTATGGTGTGCATGTGCACATCCGCATGCATGTACACACACATGCCCACATGCAAAATGCCTAACTCCAAGAATAAAATGATACAAATAAAACCTTAAATAGATTTGTTCCCTTCCATCATAGCTCTGTTACTTCTCAACATTATATCAAGTTTATTGTATTTCGTGACAGCAAGCTGTCCACTAAAAAAAAATAGTTCATAATACTAAAATATGTTTATACATATGAGATTTTTGCTTTTATTTTTAAAAATTAGATGGATATGGCGTACAGATGAAAACCAACTTTCATTATTTTGTGTAGAAGAAATGAAATTGTTGCCACAGTACTACAGCATAACAGAGGGAGGTATCTCTAATGACTGGGAAGATTTCAAAACGTTCTGGCATCATAATTTGAAGCATGTGTCAGGAAATGAACTTTGGAAATGTGTGTGCAAGGCCTACAGTGGTCAGTTTCCAATGCCAGAGTGGAGAGAGCATTTCCTACAATGAAGAGAGTGAAGACTGATAACAGAAACAGTTTACATACAACAACATNGCCAGAGTGGAGAGAGCATTTCCTACAATGAAGAGAGTGAAGACTGATAACAGAAACAGTTTACATACAACAACACTTGATACCCTTTTGATAATATCCATTGAAGGCGCAGAACTACTGGACTTTTCACCAGTTAATGCTGCTGAAATATTCTTTTCAAAAAACATCATCATCCTGAAACTGAACCTTATGGTCCACAGCCAGGACCATCAAAGAAGAAGACTATGGCCAAAAGTGCAGAAACAGAAACACTATCAGAGTCAGATATTNAGACTATAGCCAAAAGTGCAGAACCAGAAACACTATCAGAGTCAGATATTTCTGATTCCGAGTTTCAAGGATTTTAATAAAAGCCCACAGTTTTAAAAGTTCAGAATTATGTTTTATAGGGTTTTTAGTAGGGTAATCAGTAAGAAGTAAACATCCAAATATATCTACTACTTGAAAACTTGAATATATTTGTATTCATATATTTTTTTTTTCATAAAAAAAAATTCTAAATATTTTTTTTGTGAAACTGCAATGCAAAATTAGTAAACTGCTATTCAAAAACAAATTTGCTTAGCAAATTGCTACACAAACTTTCAAAATGAAAATATACACTGGTTGGAAACTACAAAAAAATAACTTTCTTCTCATGAAAGGAGAGTCCGCCAGTTTTAAAAATACTACAGTTCTGGCAGGCTCTTTTATATTAGAGGCTTTCCAAATGTAGAGGCATTTTAATGTGTATTAGTTGGCTGATTTTGTTTTGGATGATATCAAGTACTTAGTTTACAAATAAAGAAGTTGTCTATTAAACTCTTTGTATAAATGTACATTTTACATTGTGCTGCACAAATTCACACTGATGTTATTTATTTTATCTACTGAGGCAATAAAAAATAAAGGGTCTACTCAAGCCAAAATGCAACATGTTAAACATGCAGTGTACTTGTACAAACCACACCTGATCATCATGTCCCCACAGTAGAGACACTCTGATGCAACGATGCTGTCAATGTCAGCCTTGACCTGGTCCCGAAGTGAGATGCTTGTCGAGTCCACCGATCCTGTATCGTCTTTGGATGTGTTTGTATTCAACTGGCGCTGCACAAAAATACGCACTTACTTATATGTACATGATGTTAGGGCAGAACAAATGCAGACACTTTGCATAATGCACTATTTACTTGATGGAATTGTCAAAAAATATTACTCTGTACATTTAAAAATGACAAGAAAATACAACATAACTATACTACAATGTAGTTTCTGGAGGGAAGCTAGGTGCTATGAAACAAACATAACCTTCAAAGTGAAATTAATGGAAGCCTAAAACTGCAGAGCGACCTCAACACTTGTGACCTGAAAAAGTTAGTCCAACTAATTAAATATGTGTATAGCAGGCACAGAACTTCTTGGCCACTGAGTATCAGCCTATTAGCAAGCATTACCAAGCCATGTTGCCACATTTATCAAGAACCCATCACGTCATGAAACCTCAGTTTTAGTAATATAAATTACAATTCTATATGCAAAGAGGAACATTTGCATATAGTAGAAACACAAATTGGTAAAGTACATCTTTATATATTTTGAAGTTTAGATATATATTAGCAAACTGCCAGAGCAGACAAACTGCAAAAGTTTTACGTTCATAGTAAAAAGATTCTGACACTAACATATACATATTATCAACATCTGTGAAATGTATATGTAATAATTTTTATTTACTTACAGCACAGAAAAAGTAATTCATCTTTTCGCTGTAGCTTATAATGACAGCACAAACTCCTCTTCCCTGTCCGCACAATTGTAATATCATTCATTTCCATCACAAAATTCTGCCCGTCATTCGATTTCTTATAACAAAAACCAACACTTTCAAAATCTTGCTATGGAAATTGTTGAAACAGTAAAACCAACTTTCTCACACATAGCTGCTATATTCCCCCCCTCCCCCGAAATGTACTTTCTTATTGTAAAATTCGAAAGCCAATCTCCGAACACAGTCTCTGTTAAATTATCAAAATGCAACTCGTTTCCTGACAATTTTTTTTCTAGGTGACAAATATTTCTGTTGGCATAGAAGCAATGTTGCACTCTCCTTTTCATATCCGTCGCACTATAGCCTGCGTTCACAGACATCACATGCTCTTGCTGTCAAACTGTTAATTAATTTGAAATTTATACTTTAAGAGATATTATTTGTTTGACAATTGAGTAAAAACAGAATGTACACTAAAGATTATAGATTGACCTTGTTTATGAACAACTTAGCTTCTGTAACTACACAAGGTTTACTTAGCGCCATAATTTCAACGAAAACTTAACACGTACGTGAATGAAGAACATCCAGGATCGTTCAAAGCCCGTCGCGGTACTGGCCACTGCGGATACATGCCAGAGCAGACACCAACACTTGGTGTGGAATGTGAAGCAGCTGCTGCGCTACGCATTATCTCGTGTCGACTAAGCACAAATCAAGACTTTATCGTCTGCTTATAAAACATGATAGAAACTTTCAGTATATCTACGAAATAGGGTTTCCTCTCAAGAGAAGAACGAATAACATCCCCTTTTCTGTAAAATAGATGTGAGTTCGTGCCAACTGTCATGCATAGTCCTTGATAACGTAAAACACGAACAGATAAAGATACAGACTTGGAATTTTCACCTACTTGTTCAGCAAAATGAGCCTCTTGCATAAAGTAACTGCATTTTGATGAAGCCTTTCACGGTTTTATGAGCGCATCTGAGAAACATTTTGCTTGACTCTTTGCGGCCACTGTCAAACTGCGAACAAAGGCAACAGCTGTGATAGGCTACTGACACCAGCTAGTTGGAGGAGAGCCGCTGAACGACTGTCCTCAAGCGGCCAAGGAGTTCTGTGCCTGTTATATCTGCAAATATCAACGTGTAGGTAATTGTGTGTTAATTTACTGCAATTAAGAGTATACACTGTTGTATAATCAAAATTATTTGATTCACAACTCCAATTTCAAATATACTTCTCTGATTGCCCGTTTAGATAAAAACCTCGCGGCCAGCTATATGACTAGATAACAAGTGCCAGAAAATGAGTCCAAGAATAATTTTAGTGTCTTTAACAGTGGTTTACAAGGACAATGGAATGAAATAATGGGAAAAGTTATTGTATACTTCACTTCGATTCAAAATACAAACACGTAATGTTCCTGAAAATAGTCCACATCATGAGGAGTATTGCATTTTATTTGCAAACTGATTTCTCTCATAGCACAAATTTTTTATACCCAATAGTTTTTTATAATAAATTTATTGGGCTGCTAATGAAAATATTTTGACTGCAGAGAAAATATGTTGCCTACCTTAATGGATATTGCAGGTTCAAATTTCCAAGATCAGTGACCAGTTACCCTAACTTTTCCATGTTTTCTCTCACCATTTTCAAATTCCCTGACTTTTTCTGGGTTTGAAGGTTTTTCACAACTGTAGCTACCCTAATATATTAATTAATTAATTTTTTTACTCATTTATTTATTTACAATTTATTTTATACAAGTAGTGAAGTTAAAGCATAACCGCCTGGTCTTACACTTAACCACTGATAGAATGAAAAATAAAATAAACAAAAGATAACAGACACAGATAGCAAATCATGAAATTATAAAAGTAAGAATATCAAATAAATTACAATAAAATTAAGACGACACACACAGATAGCAAAATCACCAAGTTATAAAACTAAGGATAAAAAAATAAGTTACAATAAATTTAAATGGCACTAAGTAGCAGATAAAGTATTCTTAATTTATATTAGAATGATTTATAGAAACCAAAGGGAGATAATTATTAATAACTAACAATAATGTATAGTACAAAACATTATGAGAGGAGAAACAATAACAGCTAAAGATAAAAAAAACCACACATGCATGTGCGCACACATGCACACACTCCCACAAACTATAGGCTGTAAATGATGTAGGCTGTTTACGATAAACTAAGCACTTCTGAAAGACCTGCTTAAGATATACTTGTTAGCACATTGTGTATTCTTCCACAATGACACAGACTACAATCTAGGCCATTACAGAGTTTTGTTGCAAGTTGCAGAAAACTGCGAATGAGAAAAAAAAACACACCAAAAACAAGCCTAGATCAATATTTGTGTCATACTGTGGGTTATCTGAGCAGTGAGGTTACCTGGAGCTCCTGCAGGCGACTCCTCTTGCCCGCCGGCAGCATAGGACTCAACTCCGACACCAAGCAGTCGGAGTGGAAGCGGTGGCCACACGGGAAAAGGTAGAACGGCCTCATGAGCAGCTGCAGCTCGCAGATGTAGCATACGTCGCGCACCTGGATCAGCGCACACCTGTTGCGGAATGACTGCACCTCCTGCCGGATTACCTCTGCGGATTTCGTTGCCTCCTCCATCTCCTCTTTCAGGTCCTGGATGTGTTGGTTGTACTCCTGTTGGAAAATGAAGGAAGCAGTGCAACTGTGTAGTCCACAATACACCATCTTCCAAAGCCCTACTTCACCAGTTCCCAACCTTTTATACTTTACATATGCCTTGTACAGATCAATAAAACTACACATACACACACACACGCACACAAACACGCATGCATGTACACACGCGCACGCACAAAATTTTTTCAATTCTTAAATTACATAAAGAAAAGAAAAGAAAAAAAAAAATGACAATATGACAAGTCTTATATTTCATAAACGTTTTAACTGGCCAATGTTACTGAGTGAGATGGCAGAGTAGTAAACCTCTGGACACATTGGGAGGACCTGGGTTCGAGTCCCGGTCAGGTTATCTTGATTTTGATTTTCCATGGTTTTCTGTAGTTACGCAAGTCAAATTCCTACTATACAGGCTTTGGCAGATTCCTTCTCCATTCCCACTTCTCTAAACAACTTGCTTTGTCTCAAATGACCTCAGATGTTAAGTCTTACTTACCTGGCCAGTGTTGCCAACTTAGTTAATTTTCATTACCTGATGTGGCAACTTTCATGCTCTCAAGATGTACTCCCCAAAATTTTACTATGTACCCCCTCGGAGTTACACACATTTCCCATGATGTGAATTGCTTCCTTAATTTACTTCATTTGTAATTATGTACTTCAGCTATGATAGTACTTAAATCACAGAATTCTGTGACATAAACTATAACTTGTACGCATTATCACTGCTTACCTATAAGGGTGAAAGGTCCCAAATTATTTAAAATGAATAATGGGCAATTTATGAGATTATGAGACAAAGAAGCAATGCTGCTCTGTAATATTGCAGTTTTTTTTCCGTGGCCATCAGCCATGTCTGATGTTTAAAATAGTGACAAACAAGAATTTTTCTTCTCTTTCTGCTGCATCAGAAAGAGAAAACTCTTCTAGCAAAATAGGTATGCAAACATCAAGAAAAGATGACTATGATTTGGCGCCTATATATGTTAACTGATGGAAGGAATAAAGTAGATAATTATAGATTATGCGAAAAGTTTACACACCAGAAAAGCTACAACAAAGACTTGAACCATGAATGAATGTATATATAAAAAAACTGTAACTAAGAGTGTATAAGAGTAAACCTGAATTTAAATGCAAAGTCTCGTTACATATGATTAGCAGCAATCATCAATGAGTAAAATGTGTAATTTCTACATACAAACATTAAACTAACAAGTAAAACTACAAAAAATGTACATTCTTGTTATCTGTGTTAACCGGTAAGGTGGTAGATGGAAGTAGTTGTGCAGATGAGGTCCCAGGGTGCCAGGCCGTGATATCGTGCACGACCACGCGGTGAGCAGAGATGTCGCCACGTGGCCGGATGTTAACACAGACACGTATTCTTCTGCTCCATTGTCGACCACGGAGCTTGCAAAATGCAAGTACAGGGGGCTAGTTACTTACATTTAGGAAATGAGTGCTACCATGTCCACGTTAGATCCAGAGCCATCCATCGTTTATTACAGAATATATTGACACTGAAATGCGTGGGGCGCNCTACCATGTCCACGTTAGATCCAGAGCCATCCATCGTTTATTACAGAATATATTGACACTGAAATGCGTGGGGCGCAACACAAACTCAAACGGAATATTACTGAACATTACATTAAACACTGCGGCAAAAAACACTTGCATGAGGCCTTGCCTAAACCAGCACGAAAGATACTGCTTATCTAGTCATGTTACAAAAGAAAACA
>NQII01013705.1:0-18668 GCA_002778355.1 Clitarchus hookeri
ACGTGAACTTCAATAAATGTAATTATATGGTAATGGGGAAATGTGGTCCACTTTTATTTGTAGGCGGGTTGTGGCATGCAAAGCGGGTACCAAACTGGGTGCATAGCATTTTCAAAAATGGATTGTAATTTGTATATCTCTCTTCCCTTTCAACGACCTACTACTCTTTCGTGTGATATAATGCCCGCCTCCTTTGCTGTGACGTCAGACCAACTTCTCGCGTTATAGAATAGTGTCCGGAAGACATTACGCAGTCCTCGCTGTAGGCTGAAGAATTCTTTCCCCGTTTCATGTCACGTACTCGTGCACAAGGCATCTAAATATTCGTCTTCGGTTGCCTTCAAAAAAGATTAATAGATTTTTGCAGCCACACATATTTAATCCGTCGTTTAAAGAAAGTTCGAGGCTGAATAATTTGATTTATGCTGCTTCAAGACCATGCGAGACTAATTTTGGGTCTTCGCCAGATTTCCTCCTAGTCGAAATCACGAGTCTTGATGTTAAAACTCCAACAGGTTTCGAGTAAGACTTATGCGACAGGGACCTAAGATCCTTTTGTTTTTGTGTTCAAAGTTCTTTAGCTTAATCACCAAGGGAAATTCTAACAGAATTAAAGTTACGCAAACGATACTCATTAAAAATATTTAAACTTTTCCATTTTTATATATTTTGACAATAATATAATTTATGTCATTACATTTTCCTTCAGTAAAAGCTGTACTATAATTATTACAAAGGTGACTATAGTTAGCGTGGCAAACGTGTTGCAAATAAGTTAACACTAAGCAGTTTTGAAATTGTTGAAAATACATTTCATTCATTCAACTCGGCATCAATCTAAAACGCATAGTAGCTGACTATTTTTTCTTGGCCTTATATTCCATCTGCTGTTAGTTGAGCTAGGCAATTAACCTCCGTTTCACGTATTGTTTTTGGTCTTAGCAGATTTTCAAACAAATTAATACTTTTTAAGATGAAAAATAAGAAGAATAATAACAAAAATGAATTTCGAACGCTTTTTTTTAACTTGAGAAAGGGCACCACCAATAATTTATACAACCAAAAATTTTAAATAATGGAATTAAGAACGATATGCTTATTCACTCTATTTTTAATATCATTTTTAGGGCTTACGAACATTTTAATTATTATTTTCGTTATTTACTTTAACGGATGATTATTTTTATACCCAATCTTTAAAATGTTTTGCTTAGTTGTATCAAAATAATATAAATATTTCAAACAAACATCAAAGTTAGTGGCTTCACTTTATTTAACAACGCAAGTGAGTAAGAACAGAGTTAGTGTATTAGTTAAGTGTTTGAACCGTGTACTTCGCACGTAAAATGTGTTCCAGTGGTTTACAGGGCAGATCTGTAGGAGAAAAATCTTCCCATCTAACGACTGAGCAAACATTCACGTCAGACGTAATTTCGGAAAGTTCTCGGGTCTTAACTTAAAAGCCTCAAGAAGCGACGCGACCTTACAACATCCGCTACTTCTACTTTCATCTGGCGATTTTTATAAATTATTTCCAAGAAAATCTACGTGATAAAGGAAACTTTTTTTTAATTTCACCAACTCCCAGAACGCAAGCCAATTTCCTGGTTGAAAACTGAACTTATTTTGCCAAGCCTTTGATCATTTGCGGAAATTAGCTACGCCATATTTACCTCTTTCGAAGTTTTCATCGTTGTCGTGGAATGGTTTCTCGTCATCGCTGCTTTCAGTGATTGCTCGTGTATCAAGTTCATAAGTCCCATGTATTATGCGTGTGACTAGAGCCGTTTATCAACTGGCACAGAAAGCGCTCCCTCGTGCTCTCGCTGTCGCGAATGACGTCACAGAGAACGAACGCTCTCTGGTCGTCTCAGTTTGTCGGAGAGAGTGCGAAAGAGCGATATCACGAATAAGTATATAATCTATTCGCGGTTTCGTCACAATTTTTTAATAATACAATTGAAAAATCATCCCATGTATGACGTGTTTGGCTGTTTCATAAATATGCCACATATCACAAACGTCTTGTATTTCTGTTAATATAAAAGTGTCTTATGTATTGTTAAACTTAACTTTTACTTATATAATGTTTGTAAATTATAATAGTACTAGGATTTGGGGGAGTTGGCGTAATCGGTAACCGCGAGCGGAGCCTGAGTCCGCTACCGCCATCTTGGATTTCCCTTTTTCGCTCATCCAACCACCATGTTCGATGCAGGTGATCTTGACCTGAACAACGATATTGACCTATAACCATAATCGTGGATGACCTTGAATAAAAAACAAGAGCAAAAATTTTAAAAATTTAATAAATTCATAGAAGTCATCGAGCATATTACAGTATTGAATACTGCCGCCATCTTGGATACAGGTGACCTTGACCTTTACCTTAACACGGTGAATTTTGACCTTAAACAGAAAAATTTCCAAAAAAATAAAAAATAACACAAATATTTATAAAAAAAATTATAAAATAAAAATTATAAATGTTTGGGCTTAGAGGAGACGAGGGACTGGAAACGACCAGCTCCCATGTCCTGACATCACCCAACCACCATATTGGACCAAGGTGACCTTTACCTTGGCCCTTGACCCTTTAACCAAGACCTTCGATAACCTCCTCAAAAAACAAAAACTCAAGAAAATTGTAAAAAATGTAATAAATAAATTCATAAAATTTTTCAAGTATAATACATTACTGACTACTATCACCATCTTCGGTCCAAGTGACAGTGACCTTTGACATTAACACGGTGACCTTTGACCTTCAAAACAAAAATTCATCAAAAATCCCAAAACTTTCTTAAGAATTAATAAAATTAACGTTCTGACACTGTGAGGTGAACATCGATTTGGAAGCGCTCTCTCGTATTACCACGAAGATGAATTGCGAAATTGTGAATACGAAGGCCTGCCTTTTATCTCAACGATCATGGAGCCGCGACCTGCATCATCGCTAACTGGTTGCTGCCAGTGCCAATTCTACGAACGAGTTAAAATTCGCGTGAAGTCGAAGAACTTAAAAATAAATGGTCTTCGGCTCTAAATACTGATGAGCAAACAATTTATGCTACAAAGAAAAGCAAATTGGGTATAGAATACAAAACAGGAGATAAAGATAACTATGAAGAGAGCATTGATGAAAATGAACATGAAGACAGTGTTAGTGCTGAAGACGATGATGGCGATTTTCTCGACGCACTGACACGCCCTTCTAAAACATTTGCTGCAACAAGTGACATGAAGAAGGCAAAAGACGGCGAGAATACTGGCCACCTATTTCCCGAAGATCCGAATGAACTTGTTGATATACTCAGATATTTGATTGACTTTCAAAAACACGGATATCTTTCGCAAATTAACGTGATATCTTCAATCACTAATAAACTGAAAAATCGGGGATATATCGCATGATGTGATGAAATGCTTTCTTCTAAAATTGTCATTACGAAATAATGATAAATTGTTAATTATAAAATAAATGGCTTTCCTTTATTTTTCTGTGTCGTATCCTTTTTTACGTCACATCTTTAAAGTGGTGCTATGTGTACTCGACTATTAAAGGAAATATTTGCATACAGAATGATAATAAATACTCTAAGTACAAAAAATTGTATGAATAGTTGACTGCATGCAAAACAATAATTCTTTCGTCATGTACACATTTTGTAGACAGTCAGTGAATCGTTTTTTTAATTTATGGATAGAGACAGATGACAAGCCCATGGATTGAATATGGATTAATGAATGATGGAAAGTTTGCGAAAGATTTCGAAAGATTGATGGAACGAGTGTGAAATATTGATGGGCAGTTTACGCAGAAATGATGGAAAAATTGCGATAGAGTAAGGAAAGATTGAAAGATTAATGGCAAAATTGAAAGATTGATGGAAATTTTGATGGTGAGATTTGTGAAAGATTGATGTAAGGATTGTAAGATTGATGGAAATATTGATGGAAAAATGAAAGATTGATGGAAAGATTGGTGCATGTGGTGCTTATAGTGTTTGCTGATATGCTGTGCAGATTGTGGTGCATATGGAGCTGATTGTGGTGCATGTGGTACTGATTGTGGTGCATTTTATGCTGATTGTGGAGTGTATGGTGCTGATTGTGGTGCATGTGGTGCTGTTTGTGGTGTATGTGGTGCAGATTGATAAAAAATTGCAATATTGATCGTACGATTGATGAAAAAATAAGTCTTCAATTAATTTTTTTTAACATTTTTTGGTTATTTTTTTGGATTTTGTAAAATTTTGTAGAATTTATAATTGGGTATAAGGTTATCCATGGTTACGGACACGGGATCAAGGTCAGATATGTGAGGTCAAAGTGAAGGTCATCCAGATTTAACATGTTGGTTGGAGTCATCATTGCCACCTAGGTGTTTAAAATATAAACAAATGACAAACAGAAAAAAAACAATATAGCCGGTAGAGTGCATTCGACAGAATGATTAAATATGAGTGGTTGGGGGAGGGGAAATTTAATACAATGTGATTTATTGGAGGGGTGTCAGTCGTCTGTTCGATGTGATGCTGTGGGAGACCTCAAAACAATTTTAAAAATAAAAAGTGATTTTTCTTCATTATTTTTTTTAATTCATAAAATTTGTTGAGATTTATGGTAAATTTTTGGTTTGATGGTCAAATGTCACCATGTTAGTGTCAAACATNGCCTTTTATCTCAACGATCATGGAGCCGCGACCTGCATCATCGCTAACTGGTTGCTGCCAGTGCCAATTCTACGATCGAGTTATCACCTGTGGTCAAAATGCTCGTCGGCATAAGAGAACGGCCTGTACGAAAAGTCCTTTTCGCGCGATGAAGCATTACGACATTGATGGCATGTAGTTTGTGCAAGGCGATACATTGAAAGAACATACCAAGATCTGCAACGATTCGTCTACTGAAAGTCAGCAAGTGTTGCCGGCAATACCTCTTGCTGCATCGAAGGATACCGATTCTACAGGCGATTATGATGAGACAGTTAATTCTGAAGACGGAATGAGCGCAGTAGAGTCGGTATGTGTGTAATGTACACTTACAAGAAATTCGCGTGAAGTCGACGAACTTAAAAATAAATGGTCTTCGGCTCTAAATACTGATCAGCAAACAATTTATGCTACAAAGAAAAGCAAATTGGTTATAGAATACAAAACAGGAGATAAAGATAACTATGAAGAGAGCATTGATGAAAATGAACATGAAGACAGTGTTAGTGCTGAAGACAANAATGAACATGAAGACAGTGTTAGTGCTGAAGACAATGATGGCGATTTTCTCGACGCACTGACACGCCCTTCTAAAACATTTGCTGCAACAAGTGACATGAAGAAGGCAAAAGACGGCGAGAATACTGGCCACCTATTTCCCGAAGATCCGAATGAACTTGTTGATATACTCAGATATTTGATTGACCTTCAAAAACACGGATATCTTTCGCAAATTAACGAGATATCTTCAATCACTAATAAACTGAAAAATCGGGGATATATCGCATGATGTGATGAACTGCTTTCTTCTAAAATTNCCACATATCACAAACGTCTTGTATTTCTGTTAATATAAAAGTGTCTTATGTATTGTTAAACTTAACTTTTACTTACATAATGTTTGTAAATTATAATAGTAGTAGGATTTGGGGGAGTTGGCGTAATCGGTAACCGCGAGCGGAGCCTGAGTCCGCTACCGCCATCTTGGATTTCCCTTTTTCGCTCATCCAACCACCATGTTCGATGCAGGTGATCTTGACCTGAACCACGATATTGACCTATAACCATAATCGTGGATGACCTTGAATAAAAAACAAGAGCAAAAATTGTAAAAATTTAATAAATTCATAGAAGTCATCGAGCATATTACAGTATTGAATACTGCCGCCATCTTGGATACAGGTGACCTTGACCTTTACCTTAACACGGTGAATTTTGACCTTAAACAGAAAAATTTCCAAAAAAATAAAAAATAACACAAATATTTATAAAAAAAATTATAAAATAAAAATTATAAATGTTTGGGCTTAGAGGAGACGAGGGACTGGAAACGACCAGCTCCCATGTCCTGACATCACCCAACCACCATATTGGACCAAGGTGACCTTTACCTTGGCCCTTGACCCTTTAACCAAGACCTTCGATAACCTCCTCAAAAAACAAAAACTCAAGAAAATTGTAAAAAATGTAATAAATAAATTCATAAAATTTTTCAAGTATAATACATTACTGACTACTATCACCATCTTCGGTCCAAGTGACAGTGACCTTTGACATTAACACGGTGACCTTTGACCTTCAAAACAAAAATTCATCAAAAATCCCAAAACTTTCTTAAGAATTAATAAAATTAACGTTCTGACACTGTGAGGTGAACATCGATTTGGAAGCGCTCTCTCGTATTACCACGAAGATGAATTGCGAAATTGTGAATACGAAGGCCTGCCTTTTATCTCAACGATCATGGAGCCGCGACCTGCATCATCGCTAACTGGTTGCTGCCAGTGCCAATTCTACGATCGAGTTAAAATTCGCGTGAAGTCGAAGAACTTAAAAATAAATGGTCTTCGGCTCTAAATACTGATGAGCAAACAATTTATGCTACAAAGAAAAGCAAATTGGGTATAGAATACAAAACAGGAGATAAAGATAACTATGAAGAGAGCATTGATGAAAATGAACATGAAGACAGTGTTAGTGCTGAAGACGATGATGGCGATTTTCTCGACGCACTGACACGCCCTTCTAAAACATTTGCTGCAACAAGTGACATGAAGAAGGCAAAAGACGGCGAGAATACTGGCCACCTATTTCCCGAAGATCCGAATGAACTTGTTGATATACTCAGATATTTGATTGACTTTCAAAAACACGGATATCTTTCGCAAATTAACGTGATATCTTCAATCACTAATAAACTGAAAAATCGGGGATATATCGCATGATGTGATGAAATGCTTTCTTCTAAAATTGTCATTACGAAATAATGATAAATTGTTAATTATAAAATAAATGGCTTTCCTTTATTTTTCTGTGTCGTATCCTTTTTTACGTCACATCTTTAAAGTGGTGCTATGTGTACTCGACTATTAAAGGAAATATTTGCATACAGAATGATAATAAATACTCTAAGTACAAAAAATTGTATGAATAGTTGACTGCATGCAAAACAATAATTCTTTCGTCATGTACACATTTTGTAGACAGTCAGTGAATCGTTTTTTTAATTTATGGATAGAGACAGATGACAAGCCCATGGATTGAATATGGATTAATGAATGATGGAAAGTTTGCGAAAGATTTCGAAAGATTGATGGAACGAGTGTGAAATATTGATGGGCAGTTTACGCAGAAATGATGGAAAAATTGCGATAGAGTAAGGAAAGATTGAAAGATTAATGGCAAAATTGAAAGATTGATGGAAATTTTGATGGTGAGATTTGTGAAAGATTGATGTAAGGATTGTAAGATTGATGGAAATATTGATGGAAAAATGAAAGATTGATGGAAAGATTGGTGCATGTGGTGCTTATAGTGTTTGCTGATATGCTGTGCAGATTGTGGTGCATATGGAGCTGATTGTGGTGCATGTGGTACTGATTGTGGTGCATTTTATGCTGATTGTGGAGTGTATGGTGCTGATTGTGGTGCATGTGGTGCTGTTTGTGGTGTATGTGGTGCAGATTGATAAAAAATTGCAATATTGATCGTACGATTGATGAAAAAATAAGTCTTCAATTAATTTTTTTTAACATTTTTTGGTTATTTTTTTGGATTTTGTAAAATTTTGTAGAATTTATAATTGGGTATAAGGTTATCCATGGTTACGGACACGGGATCAAGGTCAGATATGTGAGGTCAAAGTGAAGGTCATCCAGATTTAACATGTTGGTTGGAGTCATCATTGCCACCTAGGTGTTTAAAATATAAACAAATGACAAACAGAAAAAAAACAATATAGCCGGTAGAGTGCATTCGACAGAATGATTAAATATGAGTGGTTGGGGGAGGGGAAATTTAATACAATGTGATTTATTGGAGGGGTGTCAGTCGTCTGTTCGATGTGATGCTGTGGGAGACCTCAAAACCATTTTAAAAATAAAAAGTGATTTTTCTTCATTATTTTTTTTAATTCATAAAATTTGTTGAGATTTATGGTAAATTTTTGGTTTGATGGTCAAATGTCACCATGTTAGTGTCAAACATCACGGTCATCTGGACCCAATATGGTGGTAGTAGTTATTAATGTATTATGCTTAGAGACTTTTATGAATTTATTCCATGTTTACCATTTTTCTTGAGTTTTTATTTCTGAGGTCACCTAAGGTCAAAGTTAGAAGGTCAAAGTAATGGCATAAGGTTGACGTTACTCCCCACCTGGGTGATACAGAGTGGTTCATGGGGTCTGAATTATCTCTCTGGTGCAGACTATGGGCGCCGTGAATGTTGAATAGGGATAGTACACAGTAACTTCATAACATCTTGGTCT
Organism: Clitarchus hookeri; assembly: GCA_002778355.1. Classification (NCBI taxonomy): domain Eukaryota; kingdom Metazoa; phylum Arthropoda; class Insecta; order Phasmatodea; family Phasmatidae; genus Clitarchus; species Clitarchus hookeri. Next base: position 8,485 of record NQII01013705.1, read on the forward strand.
TACAAGGTTTATATTTCATCGGAAATTCACACATAGTTTCCCGGAAATACATACATACTTTCTCGGACACAACCACCTACTGTTCCGGAAATCTACTCATACATTTCTGGGAATTACATATTTTACCCTGCGAGTTGTGAGCCTGAACGACTGAGTAAAGTACTTGTCCTAACGTTTCTGACGTATTGGGGGACACTAGGCGTTGGGACATGTCCCTGGGTGGCGACATTTGCACTTAGCTGTGTTTGTTGTTTGGTGTTGCGGTGGTAGGTAGTGTTCTGGATAGCTGGGTGGCCTCCTTAAGGGGCCCTCGGACTGGCTGTTCCATGTTATCTCTTCTTCCGTTCTCGGTATCGCACTTTGTGTCCCGATGTGCTGCTCCGTCGCCATCCGGCGCAATCAACTTCCTCTCGGGGTGGCGCCCCTCGTTATGGGGCGGCCAGTCGACTTCCTGGCTTGGTCTCGCCCTTCGCGTCCCGACTTGGTGATACGACTATTTTGTTCCCGTCACACGACTAACTAATCTAGCATCTCGGCATCGCTCCTGTCTATCGCCTCTTGGCGCGGGGATACAACTGATACTATGCCACTGACTCTGCTGGGTTCCGAACCCCGGCCTCGGTTGACTGACTCACCCGACTTCCTGGCATCCCGGCATGGCAATACGACTGCCTGATCTGAACTGACTCTAGTCCAGCGCCTCCTGGCACGGGGAATTACTAGTCGACTGGTCTGAATTGACTATGCACTGACATGGGGCTCCGGCGAGCCCCCGTCTGCCGGTGACTTCCGGCGTGGCGTATTACATCTGACTCACCTCGGCCTCCCAGCGAGGCCACAGAACAACTGAATTCCATCTCGGCTACGCTTGTGATTTAACTCGTTCGTCGCTATATTGAAGCTACCTTTGTCAGCAATTTCTCGGGAGAGAATTGGGGAGTTCCCCTGTGTAACTCGAGCGTTTAAGTGCCCGATTCTGTGTCTTGTCAGTGGATTGTTCACTCCAACCAGGGTGGAGGAAGGGTGAGGGTGGTGTCGCGGGGATTCCTACAGTACTAATTCCCGAGCTGTGGTCTACACAATTCTGGTCGGGGGCACCCCCTGCTTCCTTCGTCCTGAGCCACCTATTTGTCATTTCTCTTGCGTGGCTGAAGGTTCTCCCCCGAGCCATAAGTCTCGGGACATTCCCTGTGTCCTTCGAGCCTCGGTTCATCCCCGGGGGTGAATCTCTGTTTTGAAAGTTTCGTGGTCAGCTGCCTGCCCTAGAGTTGTATTAATAAGGTGGCAAGGTGTGGAAACGGAGCTATCCTATCTATTATGCGACATGCATCAAGGTTAAAGTCACCTGGGTTCAACATGGTGGTTGGGTGATGTCATAACATGGTGGCTGGTTGGTTCCTTTCCCTCGTCCCCTCTTAGCCCATAGATTTAAAATTTAAATTTTTTAAAACAAATTTTTAATAATTTATTATTATTTGGGAGTTTTGAAAAATATTTGGAATTTGTTTGGGGGATTATTGGGTTCAAGGTCATAGATCACCGAGTTAAGGTCTAATATCAAGGTCACCTGCATCCAAGATTGTGGTGTAGACAGTAATGTAATATGTTTGCTGATTTTTTAAATTTTTATAGTTTTTTCTCGAGTTTTTGTTTTCAGGGCATCCAGGGTCATGGTTATAGGGTCAAGGTAATGTGCCAAGGTCACCTGGGTCCAACATGGTGTTTTGGTGACATCATAATATGGTGGTTGGTCGGTTTCAGACCCTCGTTCCCTCTAAGTCCAAACAGTAAAAATTTTTATAAATTTTTGATTAAAAGAATTGTATTTTTAAAACATTTTTTTTTAGCATTTTTTTATAATTTATCAGGAATTTTTAAAACAATTTTGCAAATTTTTTTGAATTCAAGGTCATCCAAGGTTATGGGCACAGGGTTAATGTCCCAGGTCAAGGTCACCGACATTTAACATGGTGGACACGATGGCTGACTGAGCCAAGATGGCTGATGGTCAGATCTGACTCCATACCCTGGACCCTGTTTATCAATTTTGCATACCCTATGCCTAGAGACAAGAAAATTTCGCGGATTCATTTTGGTACAAGGTAGAATTCAAAATACGTGTGTTTATATAACTTCAACTATTGGACCACGAGGTGTATGACACCTTCTGGGGAACGCTAGCCCAATCGTCGCCTTCCACTGTGACAGTAGACAACCAATGTGCAGTTGGCATCGGGATATTTGTACATAAGACCGTAGAGTTTAGCCTGTAGGTCATTGAACTCGCGAATTTTTCAGGTCTCTACATATGCCTATAAAACCAATATGGTCGCTACTGCTCTGCCCTCTAAAACAAACCCCCAAATTTTTCTGATAGATGGAATATTGCCTTTCGGGAGATCGTTTTTGCAGTTGGGGGATCTGTGATTTTTGAGGAAACAAAGGGAATTGTTTAAGAGAAAAGGGAAATTTTGAGGGGGAAAAGGAAAATTTTGATGGGGAAAGGGAAATTCCGAGATGGTGGCGGTGGGATTAAGCTGCGATAACCGATCACAATGGCGCCAACTCTCCCAAATCCTACTACCTATAATATTTGATTTGTAATTAATATGAATAAAAACACAGAGAATATAAGTGAGCTGGTATTACCTATTAAAAAATCATTTTTAACCAAAATTGCATTACACTGAGTGAGGTTCGTTGTCCGTTTGGTGTAATTTTGTATACTTGGTTAGGCTTTGTTTGCATGGGGTGGAAGAATAGTCTGTAAGTAGAACTTCAGCAGGGCTTCACAAAAACCGAAATTAACCTTGAATGGACTGTACTCTCTGCGTTATCTAATGCTCTCTGACATCCGCCATGAATTTTACAAATATAAGTTGAAGGTATTTTAAAGGGCCGATAGGTGAAATTTTTAATGGCGTCGTATTTCAATGAAAGTATTTTTTTAAATTGCGCTTTATTTTATTTCGCGCTATTGTGTAACAGTTTTGGCTATAATGAGTGTTTGCTGCGTTCACTAAGAGCATTTGGAGGGAGATAAATATCAGCTGTTAAATGGGGCTTAAAAGTTTAAACTAGACACTGGGTAGTTTGTAACCATTATTTTAATTGGCCACGCATATATTAGCACTTGTAAGTACCGTTAAAAACTCTCCTGTGTATTCATAGTATGTTCTGTTTGTTTACCAAAAAAAAAAAAAAAAAAAGAGAATTGTCACAAATTGCGCTAAAGAGAAGACCAAGAGTGTACTAAGGAGTCTTTCCACCGGGTAATGCGAAAGAGCACTCTCTAAATTGAGGTGCCACCTCCGATATCGAACTCTTTGTTTACTAAAATATACTAAAAATTGTAGTATGTTTATGATTTGTAAGAACACATTGATGGCACGTCACGCAAAATTACTTACTTCCGCGTTAGGGCTACTTGACGCTATATTAATTAGCCTGTGAGTCGACTAAGGCAAGTACTTCCGGAAATTTCGTATTTTGTATACCTTGCGAGTACCAGAACCTTCTAGAGATAAGATACGCGTTCTCCGTGCCGATATCTGAGCGTTTATCCTCTGTGTGTATAGGTTTTCTGGCTATTCTTGCNAGATAAGATACGCGTTCTCCGTGCCGATATCTGAGCGTTTATCCTCTGTGTGTATAGGTTTTCTGGCTATTCTTGATGCCCTATCACGATACGTCATATCTGGCTTTTTGAGAACTTTCATTAGTAATTCTTTTTGTACAGGACCTATTATTCACGTCAATTGACATTTTCATACCGTCATTGCTTACCAGGAGTTTTTCTGGGCTAGTAAAAGGAATCACCAATGAAGCGGAGGTTATGGAGTAAAACATTTATTGTGTTTTCTGATAGCAGGAATAAATTTAAAAAATTGTTTATAACCTAATGTTACGATTTCTCCTTTTCGTGACGTAACAGATTATTTTATCGTATCAATTGGAATGTTTACCAGCACATGCAAACCCAAAATTTTTTGTTTTAGTTTAAAATATATTTTTTATGTGCTAAATAAAACAGTTTTCAAAACTAAATGATATAGTCCTTGATGTTTGGATACGCTAAAATTTTTAGAAAGCCTATTTTTCCCAATATTATGGGAATTCTAAAAATTGCTGTACTGGAAAATATGCAAGTTGGTTATAATTTATGAACCAAGTTTTGAATGGAAATATTAACCATGGCACGATAGGGAACATTTTTCTTGTTCCCAGAATGCGTATTGAGAGAGGTAACTTGCTGCTCTACTCGTTATTTTGTAGACTTCAGAGACATCTTCTACAGCGTGGTAACTAATAGATTTTCAGGTATACTGTATAGTGTATTCATGTCAACCAGCTATTAAATTAAATTCTGATATTTTACTTTCTAAAAATATATGTAACTACAGTCATTTGTAAAAAAAATTGATCACCATAAACGAATCGCGTTAGTACAGCGTAGGTTGTTACAGAGTATCGTCATAGATCAACATGTGTCACATATACGTTTAGTGCGGTTTGCTTGCGCGGATGTGCCACTACGGGGCATGCATGTCCCTCCATCATCCATAGCTGCAGATGGCCGCGGTGGCTGAGCGGTTAAACTGCTCGCCTCACACCAAGGCGAACCGGATTCAATCCCCTGCCGGGTCACTCCCGGATATTGGCATGTAGGAATCGTGCCGGACGATGCTACTAGTCACCAGTTTTCTCGGGCTCTCCCGTTTCCCCCGCCGTTTCATTCCCGAACTGCTCCACACTCACCTCAATCACCCTCATCGGCTCTCAAGGCCTCGCTGTTAAGAGCCGTTCAAATCTCTTCGCTCACTCATTCATATCTGTAAGACACCAAATGAGGCTTTAGTAGCAGTGTGAGCCACACAGTTAAGTTCAGTAAACACGCAGCATGCCCCGATGGTGCATTCAACAAGTCTTTGCCCAGCTGGAAGAGTTTTATAGTGTTCGCATAGTCAGCCTCCGAGAGACAGGTCGGATATTTCTGCGCATTACTTGCAACTCGAAACGTTCTTCCTACACTGTTAATTGTTGTTGGACACAGTGGGAACAGGAGGGTGCACACACCCGTCGAGAAGGCTAAGGTCGAACCCGTTGGACCACCAGCAGGGAGGATCGTTTTTTCTTTGCGACAGGCTGTAACTACTCCACGGGCGTCGCTATGCACCATCCATGAACTTGTTACGGCAGCTGGGGATACGCCCGTGTCCACCAGAACTTTATCCGCACCGCTAGCAGAGCGAGATCTGTCATCGCTGCTTCCCTTACAACATCTACCACTACGACCTGCGCATCGCCGAGCATATGTGACCTGCCGGGTACGGGAACCATGGAAGTTTGCGTATTTGCGACGAGTGGTGTTCAGCGACGAATCACGTTTCTGTCTGGGTACAGACGACAGCAGAATTCGAGTCTTGAGACTTACAGGCCATTGCCATGATCCACGCTTCATTTAAGAGCGACACGCCCCTTGAATAGAGGTGTCATGGTGTGGAGTGCCATTTCGTACGATTCCCACACCCCAATGATGGTGATTGAAGCCACGCTGGCCACGGCGCTGCGATACGTCCAGGAATTTCTGCGTCCATGTACGCTGTCCTCCCTGGTGCGGCTTGACAACACCATATTCCAGCAGGATAATGCCTGGCCACACATAGCACGAGTTTCTCTGGCTTGCCTTCGTGATGTCAACATGCTTCCTTGGCCAGCAAGGTTCCTAGACCTCTCGCCCATCGAAAACGTTTGGGAACAGATTGGACGGCGACTTCGGCCAGCGGCAACTACGGCGTATTTGGAGAGTCATTTGTTCCAGATGTAGCAGGATCTTCCTCAGGAGAACATCTGACGTCAGTATACCTCCATGCTATACCGTATCGCCACCTGTCTTCGTGCTACGGGTGGTCCAACACGATACTCAGTGCATCCTGAAAGTATTGGTCCCCTACAATACATGCTTGGTGTAGTACAATATTTTAATATTTTAGTATACATACTACCTTGTCCTGTGCATGTAGATTACTTACCTGTCCTTGCGATGGCACCTTTAGGGTAATAATGTTTTGGCAAATGAGTGTAGTTATATCATCATCTAATACCATACAATCTCGTGATTCACTCAAAGTCAGAATTTGATATTTTATTTTTCTTTTTAAACTGTGTCTATTGGTATTTTTTGTTGCATTGTTTTTCGAGTGTATGTTTGAACGTCTTAAATACTATTCCCAATTTTGCAAATTTATTACTTGCAACAAGTTTTTAATTGATTAATTTAAAATCTTAATTTGCTATACTATTCTAGTTACAAACATTGCTTTTTTTTCTAGGTAGGTAGATTCTGATTAATTTTTTTTTTGTTCTTGTGATGTTTTTAAACTCTAGCATTCATTCTGTAGTGGTTGGCGTTCTTGCCCGTCACCCGGAGCTTCCAGTTTTTTTTTTCAAAGTGGTTGAGGGTGGAACTGGATTGAGTCAGTCTCATGGAGACATTTAGGAAATTGCCTGAATGTGAAAATGCAGTAGTGTTGTTCCAGTACTCTGGGGTAAAAGCTGAGGGGTGTAATGGCCAGAGCATCTCGCCTTCCATCACCCTCATATTCTGTGTCAGCCATAGGGATTTGCAGCAGTCGTCCGGTATGCGATCATCGTCCAAGTCTAATGTACCACAAAAAAAGTATAGTCTCTTCACGGTTATCTGAGCACATTTGTAGGCATTGTTTAAGAGTAAATGGTACATAAATCAACACTATACAGAAAGATAAATATTTACAGGTTTTTGGAAGCGAAAATAGGAAAATTGCGAAATGATATTCCTACATTATAATTAACTTTAACCTTGAGAGCAAATATTTCTGAAGTGTGGTTCATAACTGTCGAGCTATTTATTATGCCGTAAATTTGCAAGTTTCAGTTCGGCGTAAAATATCGCACTAAAATAACGCATCTATTTTTTTTAATATTTGCTCATAAAATAGCAATAAACTATAATCTAAGATAACACTTTCTTGATTTTTCTGATTTGACTTCCAGAAACCAGTTAACAGCAATTAAACTGTTCAGAGTTTACTTATTTATTTTTCTCATTTTGTATTGTTCCACTATATGTAAAATGTACAATACTATGTGCCTAATAACTTTATTTAAGCGTCAGTCAAATTAAAACTTGTAATTGTTATGGAAATGAATGTTACTAATATGCCAATTGTCCATCTGGCATGTGAACAGCAGGAAAAAGCAAATTTTATATGCCACTTATTACAAAATGTCGTTCTTGATATATTAAACCTTAGAACTGTTTTATTTTATCGGCTGCCACCTCAACTAGGGGCCTTCGTGTTGGTGTGAACGGCAGTAAATATGAGTTATACTGGTAATTTTTTTTATTCGTAGGTTGATTTCAAACATGCAAACTTTGCCGTGAACAGACCATATGTAATGGTTTTATATGATCTTGTGTAATTATTAAGTTCATTAAGTGAGTGAAGAGATTTAGCGGTTCTTAACATAAAGGTTTTGAGAGTCGATGAAGGTGAAGTGAGGTGAGTGTGAGGAATGAAGAGGCAGGGGAAAAGCCACCGACAAACGGCATAGTCCGGAATGATTTCCACTTGCAAAAATCAGTAGTGAACGGGCCGGGTATTGAACCCTGTTTGCCTCGGTGGGTGGTGAGCAGTCTAGCCACTCAGCCACCGTTTTCACAAGTGCATTAGTGTTTTTAGATAATGTCTATCGGAAGTGAAACACCGTACGCCTGTGAGAAATACTTAAAAGGTCGATACTATTCTATCTGCCACCCGCGTCGAGAATGTGTGAACTCACACGCCAACACGCCATTTTTCCCTGATCAGGAAAAAGATCGATCTTTAAAATACATCGTTTTCTTTCGACATCTATCAAACAATCGTTCATGGATTTTCAAAATTGTACATGTTCAATTTAAAAAAAAAAGAAAATCGCTCGTTGTTAATAACTGTCGCTATTAATTTTGTAAATAGGTTTAGTTACAAATTACAAAATTAATATAGTTAAATTCTATGAAACGACTTTTTGGGACATTCTTTTAGTGTACTGCAACCGTAACTACTGCATGTTTGCATATTCTCTATAACATTTATTGCAAATTTACCAACTCAATACATATCCTCACTGAGAAAGCGTAAATGATAAAGATACTTTCACATTTACATGGTAACTTCCCTACATTTGTTTAGGAAAGGCCTACATTCGTACTGAAGTTCCCAGCTGTTAATACTATAGCTTTTCTATTTTTTGCAGCCTAATTTATGATAAATTTACCATTCCATATACATATGTATATATAATATATACGTAAGTAAATATATAATTATGTGTGTGTGTTAAAATATTAAATTTAAGTTAGGAAGTTTAGTGAAAAAAGTTTACAATGAATCGTTGACAATATTACTTTCCATATAAGATATAGTTCCTGGCGTTTTTGCCCACTTTGAGATTGTGCTTCATTTGGAATATACTAATCTCTATTTTCTGTTTGATATTTTCTTTTAGATATGTCTCTAAGAAATACATTATTCATACTGTGCTTTCAAGAACTTCTTGGAGTAACTCACGATATCTCGTTTAAAAGTGAAATATCTCATATCGGTAAGAGAGTTCGTTTTTATTGTTTGTACGTAATGAAAAATATGTGCAGTCTAAATGTTTTTATTCTTATAAATAACACTTGTAAGTGAAGTCTACAAGTGGAGCAGGACTTGGTACAAATATAAAATAATGTATTTGTTCAAGACTAGTGGCGCTTGTACTGCGTTGTAGTGTGTTTGAAATCCTGTTTTATTTGGACGAAACTATTACACGTGCCCCCAGGATATCTGTCTACTAAAAGACATCACACCACAGGTGGTGAAAAAGCGTATTGTAGATAATATTGTGGAACCCTCCAAAATAAATAAAAACAGCTTTTTGAGACTGCCGCATCTTAAAACATACCAGCCGGACACGAATCAATAGGACTCTATTGAACTTTGCTACAATGATAGGGCCGCCGCTGAAAGTTCCGTACTCACGCGCAACACCAGGAGAACACTGCACGCCAGTTCAGAGCCAGGCACGTAGCGGCTATGGCGCACTTGTAGCACCTGCCTGTGTAGCCCTTATAGCTCCCGCGGTACAGGACCAAGGTAGGCTACAGTGCGTGGCGTACCCGCTGATGACAGTCGCACGCGATGGCTGACGAGACAGATTCCACAATTGTAAATGGTTAGCTGAATTACGTATTTGTGGGTTCATGGACGTCTGGTTAACAGCACGTCGAAGCAGTATATCACGAAATGCTCTGTTGCGTGGTATGAGATGGCAGCATCGGAAAGAAGATATTTTTGTAGGGGGAAGAAAGTCTTTAACAGCAACCATTGTAAAGTAGAAGACGATCCACAAGATTTGAACCCTTTTGCGAATTTGGCATGATCAGTCCAGTGATCCCGGGTCAAACCCACGTGTAAAAGTACTACATTTGGGAGTACCAGAATCAACCACGCGAAAACGCACCATGGGTTGTCTGCAAGTAAAATGTTGGTATCCATTAAAATATGAAGAATGAATAAACAGATGCAGTAGTGCGTATGCGTGTGCCGTAATTCCCAACAATGTCTCAGCAGGCCAAGGTAATGATTCCAGATGAATGCGCGATTTATCGCAAATTCTGCAGATGCAGTGTCTTTTTGTGAGGTAAAGAAATATCCCTACATTTTGGTAGAAGGTAGAACTCATTTCATGTAATTAAGTTGAATTGAGAAATTTTGGTCGGCAATTAACCTCGATGTCTTGAACGCCGCTAAGGGTGAGGGCGAAGTGAGTTTTCTATCAACTCGTCTTTTATGGTGCTACTTTGTGTTAGAGTGGTGACAAAAATAAGATTTTGTAATTGTACTCAGTAGAACTTCTTCTGAAAACATGAGTGTTGATACTTCAATGGAAACAAAACAAAGCATTATTATTTTGTTGAAAAATTACTGAATATTTTATAACGACTTGGTTTTATGGAAGAATTAATTAATTGTAATTCTCGTTGTTATTGATCCAAAAATATTTATCTTAACTTTTATAGAACTTTTTATATAGATATGAAATAATTCGAGAATTTAGGGTTCTAGCTTAACTTTTTGGTGGAAATTATGCGATCACCCTACCTGTATCCTTGT